>SKCR01011331.1:0-13185 GCA_019454045.1 Zanthoxylum bungeanum | reverse complement strand
ACACACAAAGACCCTGAGGATCTGTCCACACCCAACGAACATACGGAGGTCTGATCTGAATAGATGGTGACGTGACTACTGCCATCTAAGTGTGGAAGATGTCTCATGTTCCCACACTGGTATCTCAAGTCGAAGAATCAAAAATTCTACTCAACCCGAGAAGATTCTTATTGACGTTGGTGTACCATCCATTAAGAATCTTCGGTGAATCGTTTAATGTTTATCCGCTATAAACACCTACACGTCTATATGAGTCTCCAAGACTCATGGTTCATTAAGTTACCATTAGAATCCAATATTCCAGTATACGACATGTACCGGTCTCAACAGGTTTACTTTACTAACCAAGTAGTGTAAACCTTGACCAAGAACAGTCTGACAATGACAATGTCATGATACAACTCAATGTCAGTTGCGATGCTTTTGCAACTGCATCATGACTACTCATTCTAAGGTCAATTACGTATTTACCATATAAGAAGATATATAATTTATAGAAACTACTTATTTTATTCATAATAAAACGTTTACAAGAGTATTTTACAAGGAAATACAATCGGGAATTGGCGCTATTAGCAACCAACCCCAACAAACACTACCCTTCCATTAGCCGATCCTCGAGTACGTCCTCAAGTTCTAATAGAAATGTTAGTAAACATTCCTGAAGTTATCTGGATTTTCTTCATAATAAAAATCGTAACCCTTGTTCCAGCACGAGAATCATTCTATAGTTTATCTTCATTTAGTAGCATGAATTTAAACAAGTTTAAGAATAGATAGTGAGGTTCTAAGAATATTTACGTAAAGGAATTGGAAGAGAAAGATATAAGAAAATAATGATGCACAGATGCTCGGAGCTACCAGAAACAATTAGAGGTAAAGATACATAAACATATAAATAAGGAAGTACCACAGAACTTATAGTATAAAGAGAATATAATAAGCATGAGCAAGAGAAAAAATATCTGATGAGTGGTATTTTTATCACTATTTCCCACTCATTTATCCTAATATTTTGTATAGTTTCTTGAGTCTTGTGAATATTTTGATGTGTTTTATGTTATTTTGTAGATAAATAAAGTTTCAGGACATTCTGGAGGTGATTTTGGGCAAAACAGTGAAAATTGGCGAAAAAGGCATTTTTAGCAATTTCCAGCGTCGCGACGCCCAGACCTTCAGCGTCGCGACGCCCAGCATACGCCGAATCTGCTAACATGCGCCAGGTCAACGGATCAGAATTTGAGAAGTTTGACTTTGCTAACGTGCGCCGTGCCACGTGTCACCATCACAGCCAATCTGCTAACGTGCGCCGTGCCACGTGTCATCATCATATGCTGCCGACACTCAGAGTTGACACGTGTCGCCTCGTCATCAGCCATGTCATCGGTCAAAAAGTCAACTTCGCCATGTGTCACGCCACGTCATCCGCCACGTCACAAGGTCAACCAAGTCAACTTGCCACGTCAGCATCAGCCAATCACAGCGTGACACGTGTCGCCACGTGTCGCAATCCTATGGTGCCGACAATTGAACAGTCAGCCGCCTTGCCACATCAGCGCCACATCAGCATGACGTCATCAATGACGTCATCACAATAATTGAGTCTTAGCCGCCTTGCCACGTGTCGCGTGAACAGTCAGCCGCCGTGCCACGTGTCGCCTCCTCAGCGTGCCACGTCGAACTATTCCATTTCCAGCGTCGCGACGCTGAAGCAAATTTTTTCTATAAATTCAGCGCGAATTTCAGATTTTGCAGACCAATTCTCTCTCTTCTATTCCGTGTAATGAGAGAGTTCTCTCTCTAGAATCTTTAGTTTTTAATTTTTTACTTTTGTAATTAATTTTTAATTACGTTTTGTAATAATAGTAATTTACTTTCTTTACTTTTTACAGTTTTTACTATTCACATGAGGAGGTAACTTTCCCAGCTAGGGTGAAAGGTAATTCTTTTACTGTTACTATTTAGATTAATCTCCCTTAAAAATAATATATTACTATTTAAAATACTGATTAATAAAGGATACCGCTATATTGGTCGGTTGGCAATTCAATTTAATCTGGTTTAAACCTGACTAATCAAGGAAACCGCCAGATTGGTCGGTTGGTAAATTTATTTTCTGTTGGTTTGAACCTGATTAATCAAGGATACCGCCAGATTGGTCGGTGGTAAATTTATTTTCTGGTGGTTTGACCTGATTAATCAAGGATACCGCCAGATTGGTCGGTTGGTAAATTTATTTTGGTACCGCCTTTATGGCTGGATTATGGACAAATATTACCACCTATATGGCTGGTTGGACTTAATTTGACTTAATCAGGATACCGCCAGATTGGTCGGTTGGTAAAATATTATCACAAGTTTATATATTATTTTATGGGAGATATCTAAATTAGTAGTAGTAAAAGTAATTCCTTTTGCCTTAGCATTTTATTTCATTTGTAATTTACTTTTCAGCATTTTACTCACCGCAATTACTTTTCAGCATTTTCATTTTATGTCTTTTAAGTTTTTATTAGCCCTAGTTATGTGTTGTAACTAAATTAGTTATCTGGGGTTGTGATGACTTTTAATATCACCGTTTTATAAGGGGTTAAATTATAGCTTGGGTAATATAAAGATTTATTTATTGAGTCTTAATCTTAATGCTTTTTATTAATTGGCCACTAATAAAATTGATATGGTAAATCTAAAATGAACTAGACATAGGGATTTTAGGTTTCAGCCTTAGACTCAATAGCCCACGATCTTCCTTGAGGATAGATAACCCTTTAATAGATTTCCTTACAGGATAGGAATATACCTGTCGGGCGGGGTAGCCATAATTGGAACTTAAACTTAATGAATCCAGATAATTTGGTTGACATAGACATGGTTCAATTGGGTTAAACGGGTATTTGTGTCTGACCATCGACAGAGGCTTACACATAATTTAGTGTTCCAGGTTAATAAATCAATATATTACCCAGCTTTAAATAACAACTTCATCTTTAAATAATATTAAAGAAATCACAACCCTAGATAGTTTTTAATATTGAATTTTCTTAAAATCTACCTTCGAACAATTTTATTTACTAATCTTTAAATTTAGAATCGTCGTCATTTCAAATCAATTAAACAACCTGTTAGATACTAGTAATATTTGACCTCATAAAATTAATAACTTAGGTATTAAGTCCTCGTGGGATCGATACTTTTTATACTACTTGAACGATACGTACGCTTGCGTTATACGTGTGTGTTTACGCCGGTCAAGTTTTTGGCGCCGTTGCCGGGGACTTATTTATCTTATTATTAGTTTAGAGGTTAGATACCTTTACTTGTATCTAATTTCTTTTTACTTATTATCTTTGTTTTTCGTGTGTTTCAGGTTCTCAGATACTTTATGAGACGAACCAGAAGCTTTGAACTCCGACCGCTTGACCCAGAAATTGAAAGAACTATTAGACAGTTGAGAAGGGAAAGGCGAGAAGGCCAAGAAGCCTTAGTCAACATGGAACCTGAACCTTTGGAGGTTGCACCACCAATCCCCATTCGAGACAGAACCATTCCGGTGGTAGATGGTCTCATTTCCTGTATTGTACTTCCTCCTTTACCAGCAAATGCGGGTGACATCAAAACTTGCATTCAGATGATTCAGCAGACAGTTCAGTTTGGGGGAAATGCAACTGAAGATCCTAATGCCCACATCAGCAACTTCCTGGAAGTTTGCGGCACGTTCAATTACAACCGAGGAGCTGAAGAAGCTATGAGGCTGAGAGTTTTCCCTTATTCCTTGAAAGACAGAGCAAAAGCTTGGCTACATTCACTACCAGCTGGATCAATCACAACTTGGAACACTCTAGCCACCAAATTCCTTGCAAAATACTTTCCACCAGCCAGAACTGCAAAGTTGAGAAATGACATCACATCCTTTGTGCAGCAAGATTCAGAATCCTTGTACGAAGCTTGGGAAAGATACAAAGATTTGCTCCGGAAATGTCCTCACCATGAGATTCCAAAATGGCTTCAAGTCCAAACTTTCTATAATAGACTTTCTGGACTGATGAGAACCACAGTTGATGCTGCTGCTGGAGGAGCTTTGATGGCAAAAGGAGAAGATCAAGTCTGGGACCTAATTGAAGAAATGGCCAACAACAATTCCTTATGGCCAACAGAAAGAAGCATAATTCAAAGAATTGCAGGAATTTATGAAGTTGGAGCCAATACAGCAGTCAACACCAAGCTGGATCAGATATGCAAATTAAAGCATCACTGGATCCACAAGATCACCATATGGAGGAGCACCAGAACCAAACCAACTTGAAGAAACGGTGAATTATGTCAACAATTTCAACAGACAGGGGAACAATCCATATTCCAACACCTACAACCCAGGGTGGAGGAATCATCCTAATTTTTCATGGAGCAACAATTCAGGCCAACAGCGGAACTATCCACCACCTGGATTCCAGCAACAGAACAAAGGCCAGGAGCAGACAAATGAACCAGTGATGGCAGAGATGTTAGCTCAATTAAAAAGATATGAAGCCATGATTCAGAGCCAATCAGCTTCCATCAAAGCACTGGAGAATCAAATCGGACAACTGGCCAATGCTCAGAGTTACAGACCGCCAGGTAATCTTCCCAGCAACACAGAACCAAATCCAAGGAACCGAGGAAAGGAGCAATGTCAAGCCATTACCTTAAAGAGTGGTACTGAGATTAACAAAGATATTGGAACCAAGGCAACAATTGAAGATATTCTAAAAGATGCAGTTCCACAGATGGAAGAAAAAGAAGCAAAGGAAAAAGAACAGATCACTCCACCACCACATTTTCCTCAGCGTCTTCAGAAAAATAAACTGGACAAACAGTTTGCTCGTTTCTTGGAGATTTTCAAAAAGCTGCACATCAACATACCATTTGCAGAAGCCCTGGAACAAATGCCCAGCTATGTAAAATTCATGAAAGACATTCTTTCACGGAAACGGAGATTGGGAGATTATGAGACAGTAGCTTTGACAGAAGAATGTAGCGCCATCATTCAGAGGAAGCTTCCCCCAAAGTTGAAAGATCCTGGCAGTTTCACTGTACCTTGCACCATTGGAGAACATTACATCGGTAAGGCTTTATGTGATTTAGGTGCCAGTGTTAATTTAATGCCTTTTTCTATTTACAGGAAACTGCAAATTGGAGAAGCAATGCCTACCTCGGTATCTTTGCAACTTGCTGATCGAACGCTCGCATTTCCGAGAGGAGTCGTTGAAAATGTGCTGGTCAAAGTTGACAAACTCATCCTTCCAGCAGACTTCATCATCCTTGACATGGAAGAAGACAAAGAAATACCTATCATTCTTGGGAGACCATTTTTGGCTACAGGTAAAACTGTAATTGATGTGCAAAAAGGAGAACTAACCATGAAAGTGCAGGACCAAGAAGTGACATTTAATGTTTTCAAAGCTATGAAATTTCCGAGTGAAAAGGAAGAAGAAGAATGCTTCAGAGTTGATGTTATTGATAGTATCATTCAGGATACTGAGCCAAATCCCACGGATACACTTGAAGCTTGCATCACCAATATGACTGACAGCGAGCTAGATGCTGAAATCCTGGAATGTATCAACTACCTTGACAAACCATTCCGATTCAAAGCAACACCACCAGTTGAAAGCTTGGAACTGCCAAAGAAAGATCGAATCAAGCCTTCGATTGAAGAACCACCACAGCTGGAACTAAAGTTACTTCCGAGCCATCTCAGGTATGCATTTCTTGGAAACTCTTCTGAATTACCTGTTATTATTTCTTCTTCTCTAACATTGGAGCAGGAAGAAAAGTTGTTGAGAGTGTTACGAGAGCACAAAAGAGCCATTGGCTGGACTATAGTAGACATTCGAGGCATTAGTCCATCATTTTGCATGCACAAAATCTTGATGAACGATGAGTACAAACCCACAGTGGAGCATCAACGGAGACTCAATCCAATCATGAAGGAAGTTGTGAAGAAAGAAATCATCAAATGGTTGGATGCTGGCATCATTTACCCCATCTCAGATAGCACTTGGGTAAGTCCCATGCAGTGTGTACCAAAGAAAGGAGGAATTACTGTGGTCACCAATGAAAAGAACGAGCTGATCCCAACAAGAACGGTGACTGGATGGAGAGTATGCATGGATTACCGAAAACTGAACAAAGCCACGAGAAAGGACCATTTTCCGCTACCATTCATTGACCAGATGTTAGACAGACTGGCAGGACATGAGTTCTATTACTTTCTGGACGGATATTCAGGGTACAATCAGATTTCCATCGCACCAGAAGACCAGGAGAAAACTACCTTTACATGTCCCTATGGTACTTTTTCTTTCCGCAGGATGCCATTTGGATTATGTAATGCCCCTGCCACATTTCAGCGTTGCATGATGGCCATCTTCTCAGACATGTTGGAGCAGAGTATGGAGGTTTTTATGGATGATTTTTCTGTGTTTGGAGATTCTTTTGACCATTGTTTGCAAAATTTGGAACAGGTGTTACAAAGGTGCGAAGATACAAACCTGGTACTCAACTGGGAGAAATGCCACTTTATGGTGCAGGAAGACATTGTTCTTGGACATCGGATCTCACAAAAGGGGATTGAGGTAGACAAAGCAAAGATCGAGACAATTGAGAAAACTACCTCCACCAACATCTGTCAAAGGGATTCGAAGTTTTCTTGGACATGCAGGTTTTTACAGGAGATTTATCAAAGACTTTTCCAATTGCCAAACCTCTTTGCAATCTTCTGGAAAAGGATGTGCCTTTCAATTTCACCAAAGATTGCCAGAAAGCCTTTGAAATCTTAAAACAGAGGCTGGTCTCTGCTCCCATCATAGTAGCACCAGACTGGACCATTCCATTTGAGGTAATGTGTGATGCTAGTGATTTTGCTGTAGGTGCAGTTTTGGGACAACGCAAAAAGAAGGTTTTCCACACCATTTACTACTCCAGCAGAACTTTGAATGAAGCTCAACTCAACTACACAACCACTGAAAAGGAGTTGCTAGCAGTTGTGTATGCTTTTGACAAATTTCGCTCCTATCTGTTGGGTCCTAAAGTGGTGGTCTACACAGATCATTCAGCAATCAAATATCTTATCACAAAGAAAGATGCCAAACCCAGATTGATCCGTTGGATACTTCTTCTGCAAGAATTCGACGTGGAGATTCGAGACAGGAAAGGAACAGAAAACCAGGTGGCAGACCACTTATCGAGGCTCGAGAATGGAGAAACAGCTGGCAAAGAATTATCAATCAAAGAAACTTTTCCAGATGAACAGCTGTTCGCCATGAAACAACAGGAAGTCCCTTGGTATGCTGACTATGTCAACTACATTGTGTCAGGAAAATGGCCGTTGGAATGGACAACTCAGCAACGGAAGAAGTTCTTCAAAGAAGTCAAGCACTATGTCTGGGATGAACCGTACCTGTTTAAACGCTGTGCTGATCAATTATTGAGACGGTGTGTTCCACAGGAGGAGGTCAACAGTGTTTTGCAACACTGTCATTCATCACCATACGGCGGACACTTCAGCGGAAACAAAACTGCAGCCAAAGTCCTTCAATCAGGTTTGTTCTGGCCCACACTATTTAAAGATGCTTATCTTTTTGCTTTTCAATGTGACAAGTGCCAGAGAATGGGAAATATTTCCAGGAGAAACGAAGGACCGTTGCAAAACATTCTAGAAGTGGAAATATTCGATGTATGGGGTATTGATTTCATGGGACCCTTTGTTCCATCATTTGGAAACTTGTACATCCTGGTTGCTGTAGACTACGTCTCCAAATGGGTCGAAGCAATTGCACTGCCATCCAATGATTCAAAAGTGGTGATCAAATTCCTGAAAAAGAACATTTTCACTCGATTCGGAACACCTCGGGCAATTATCAGCGATGGTGGCTCACATTTCTGCAACAGATACTTTGATGCACTCCTATCCAAATATGGAGTTACTCACAAGATTGCCACAGCTTACCATCCACAGTCAAATGGACAGGTTGAAGTTTCAAACAGGGAGATCAAGAGAATCCTAGAAAGAACCGTTGGATCAACAAGGAGGGACTGGTCAACAAAACTAGATGATGCATTATGGGCCTACAGGATAGCTTACAAGACACCCATTGGTATGTCCCCATATCGATTGGTGTTTGGGAAAGCATGCCATCTACCAGTTAAGTTTGAACACAAGACGTACTGGGCACTGAAGAAGTTGAATCTTGACTCACAAGCTGCAGGAGAGAAAAGACTTTACCAACTCAATGAATTGGAGGAATTTCGCCTACAGGCTTATGACAATACCAAATTATACAAGGAAAAGACCAAAAAATGGCATGACCGAAAAATAGTGCACAGACAGTTGGAACCAAGGCAGCAGGTGTTGTTGTACAACTTGAGATTGAAACTTTTCCCTGGAAAGTTGAAATCTAGGTGGTCCGGACCATTTGTGATCACTCAGGTTTTACCATATGGAGCTGTTGAGTTACTGGATCCCAATACCAACAACACATTCAAGGTTAACAGTCAGCGTGTCAAGCACTACTGGGGAGAATCATTTGAGCGACAAAAAGAAAGTGTCACACTTTCAGATCCAGCATAAACGTTCGAGCAGTCACGTCTAGCTGACGACTTTAAACTTAGCGCTCGCAGGGAGGCAACCCATGCAATTTTTGTATATATTGTGATTTGGTGAGATTTAATTTTGTATGTTTAGTTTTTGCAGATTAAGTCATTTCAAGATGGAAGAAGCTCTCGAAAATCTTCACAAGCAATTTCCTTCCCTCCCTCAAAAATCTCTAATGAAAGTTTACAAATCTCGTTTGGAACGGATGAGGTTACTGACAATTGTGGGACACAGGACCTGGGCGACGCCGTTCCTAGGCTCGCGGCCTAGTTTGGGAAGTACTGAATAACATGGAGTCGCCACCCGTGTGAACCGGGACAAAGATTTAAGGCCGCACTCACCCCTCGCAAGGGAAGACCTCAAACCGTTGGGTTCGGAATGGTCCCTTACTTATGTCACTTGTAATGAAAGGATTTATGTAATAATTTAATCAAGCTTAAGTAACACTTATTTCCAAGAGTATCATGCTTCTAAATTCTCATGTGCAAAATAAAACTCATGTACGCATTTCACATATATCTTGCATTTAAATTTGCATGCTTAACATATATCAAGATAGCAACTAACATACAACTTTACTTGCAGATCATATTCAGGAAAAAACACAAGCACACATATCAACCATACAAGCACACATGGTAACCATACAAGCACACATATGGGCACTTTTCCAAGTGGTACGTGGAATTGTAGCCCAAGTACAGACCGCACTACCGTCCATTCGGAATCGGCTACGGAATTTACGTCTGGGTTTCCATCCGATATACCGCAAGAAAAAATACTCAAATGTTATCATGACACAAGCATATGAATTGTAATACATCAACATATTTGCATTTATACATGTGGAGATAGCTACTAGGAAAACTATGCATGAAATCTAATGAAAAAGACTCAGTTCAGTGTGTTCGCGTTCGTGTAGCCTTCGTAAACGCGTTCGAACGGAAATGAAACAGAATGCTCACGTTCGAGTAGCGTTCGTAAACGAGTTCGAACGGGAATGAAACAGAATGCTCACGTTCGAGTAGCGTTCGTAAACGCGTTCGAACGGAGATGAGACAGAAAGCTCACGTTCGTATGGCGTTTGTTAACGCGTTCGAACGGATATGAGACCTGACACATAATAAGGCAAAAACACATGCGCGTTAGAGTTGCGTTCGTAAACGCGTTCGAACGGGAACAGACCTGATGCATGAAATGAGACGCAATACATAAACAGAAAATAAAGGGGCGCGGCGAAGTAGTACTGCCATAAAGGTGACCTTTTGGGGCTCTTGATCTCTCAAAGAGAGGACCTTTAGACCAACATACTAAGCCCATGCGCGTCACATCACACATACAAGAATAGAACCAATCATATCAACCAAGTATGCCCGATTGAACACATCTTACGTCCAATCTGAACACACATCAACCGGCGCGGCAAAGCATCGTGGTAAAGGGCTTTTAGCCCCTCCCCATAGGGGATCTCACGTCACACTTACTAAGCCCATGCGCTCGATTGACTTATACATACGAAAATAAAGATAATAATATCAAACTAAGTATGCCCGATTGAACGTATCTCGCGTCCAACCGAACCTACATCAACCGGCGCGGCGAAGTAGTGTCACGAAGGTGGCCTTTTCGGCTCTTTGTCTCCCAAATGGATGACTTTGGACTAACTCACTAAGCCCATGCGCTTGGTTGAATCAATGCATAACTAACGACATATTGAATTCAAGGTAAAGCAAACTAATAAGCAAGAGCAACACAACAAAAGAAAGATGGTGCCGTTTACCCAAGCGGTACGTGGAGTTGTGGCCCGAGTACAGATCATATTACCGTCCATTCGGAATCGGCTATGAAATTTATGCCGGGTTTCCATCCGATATACCGCGAGAGTTGACACATCTCTCATTCATCCAATACCCACAACATACATCATACACACAACGGATACCACAAATACAGAAAATATAATCAAAATAAATGACCAGAAAATAAAATGAGAATAAGTGAGAAAGATACCCTCAGGTCTAACCTTTTAAGCCGTCTCTCAGACTCACGTTCCACGCAGATCGAAAGGGGTAAAGCTCCGCAACTTTTCTGGTCCGCTGGTTCAACGTCCTAGCTCACTGCTTCGCTGTTTGCTTACGTTCGAACTCCGTTCTGCTCCTATTCGGCTCCTGATTTGCTGCTCACTACACGGGCCACCTGTGTTTCAACGTTTTCAAAGAACTATTCCAAGTTTGTGCGGGTTCTTAGTGCAATTTATATGATTATTTTTAAGATTTATCATGTAGTTTTTAGTTACTGTTTTTAAGGATTTGGGCTGCTGTTTTAAGTAATCTAGGAGGTTCTTTAGGCGTGTTTTAGGGTGTGTTTGTGGTGATTTTCGGTGGTGGAGGGCTGCTGTATGGGTGGCTATTTCGGCTATGGAGGGTGGTGGCTTGTGTGGGTTTCTTTGTTTTCTTTCTTGTGTATGTGTGAAGTGTTTTTCTCTTTTTGCTTGTTTGGTCTTGGGTGTGTAGAGGAGTCTAGAGATTTCGAGAGAGTTGAGTGAGTTTGGGTGTGAATTATATGTGTCAGGCTTGGCGTGATTTGTGCTGTGTGAAGGAGCCGAATGGCCTTGGTTAGGGGTTGTTTATATAGAAGATGGCTAGGGTTTCACCTTTTCTCACAAGGAAGAGATCTTGTTTCCAAATAGGAGAGATGAGAAAGGTATCACAAGATTGAGGGGGGACAAGATATTTTAAATTAGGAAGTTGTAATATTTAATTTGTGTTGGTTTAGGAATACAAATATTTTATATTGGTAAATATCTTATTAGATAAGGAAGTCAATATATGATGGCTTTAATTGGTTAGGATTGATTTTAATTAGGCATGATTATATTTTGATTTAGTGTGTGTGATTTGTTTAATTTAGGCATGATTTTAGTTTAAGTTGGTAATTGTTTTATTTATGTTTGGTATATGTTTTATTTAATTATTAATTAATTTAATTATTATCTTATTTAGTTAAGCTTTAATTAATATTTATTTATTTAAATTGGGATGTGTTTTATGGGCTTTGGGGGAGCTAAATGGGCTGGGCGTGAGGTTAGCAGCAAAACCAGAATTACCGAACCGTTCGAACGCTTCCTCGAACGCGACACGAACGCCCGCAATCTGTTTCCCGTTCGAACGAAGTAGCGAACGCAACACTAACAAAGACAGTGAGCTTATTTGTTCTGAATTTCCCCTTCCGATATCCGTTTCCCGCGGCTTCCGTGACTCAAAAGGTAGTGCCTCCAAATGAGGCTCATCATCGGGTTTCACATGCGAAAATGCAATGCCTACAGTCGCCCCCACTTTGATGGGACTTGTGCAGTGTGTGACTTTGAACAATCCTATCAAAGTTATGCAATGCATTTTACTTACTTGGTAGCTAGCTGTCTCGAGCTGAGCTGATACTGCAGTGGACCTCGATCCTGAGACGCATCTGATGCTGCTGATGATGTGGGCCTCGAACCTGGACGCATCCCAATAGCTGCAACCGACAACGGGGGCCTCGACCGTGGGACGCATCCCAATACCGCTGACAAAATTTGGGCCTCGACCCTGGGACGCATCCCGAAAATGATGATGCAGTGGACCTCGATCCTGGGACGCATCCCAATAGCTGCAACCGACTACGGGGGCCTCGACCCTGGGACGCATCCAATACCGCTGACAAAATATGGGCCTCGACCCTGGGACGCATCCCGAATATGATGATGCAGTGGACCTCGATCCTGGGACGCATCCCAATAGCTGCAACCGACAACGGGGGCCTCGACCCTGGGACGCATCCCAATACCGCTGACGAAATGCGGGCCTCGACCCTGGGACGCATCCCGAAAATGATGATGTGGAGCTTCGCTCCTCAGCCGATATGGGCTTCGCCCCCAAGCTGACATGATGTGATGTGGAGCCTCGCTCCTCAGCCGATATGGGCTTTGCCCCCAAGCTGACATGATGTGATGTGGAGCCTCGTTCCCCAGTTGATATGGGCTTCGCCCCCAGCTGACATGATGGATGTGGAGCCTCGCTCCCCAGTCGATATGGGCTTCGCCCTCCGAGACCCATACCGGGAACTAACTTCATTGGGACCTCAATCTTCATATTACTGCCCATATCAAATGCTGTGCCTTTACCATCTCTGATTGGCTTAATGCTCGCTCTTTTCCATCTTCAACACCTGTTACACAAAACAGAACACACACAAAATATGCAATAGGTTACGTGTATGCATGTATGCAGGAGTTTTCTTATTCCGTGGGGTTAGGTCTTCGATGGCGACCAAGTCTTCTCAAGCAAAGTACAACTTCAACCTGTCGACATTGATTGGTTCTGTGAATTCATTTCCTTCCAAGTCTGATAGCTTCACTGCTCCATTTCCCAGGACTTTCTGAACGATGTAAGGTCCTTCCCAGTTAGGCCTGAATTTCCCTCTCGGATCCGTCGTCGACGGCCTCGACTGCTTAAGTATAATCACCCTTTCTGATCTTCGTTGTGGGACGTACTTTCTTGTTGAATGCCCTGGCTAGT
>SKCR01011330.1:0-13213 GCA_019454045.1 Zanthoxylum bungeanum | reverse complement strand
TTGATGTTGAGTTCTACAGATTTACCCTATTATTTATGGGGTTATGCTCTTTTTACTGTCTGCACATATTTTGAACAGATTCCTTCCAAGTTGTTTCTACGACTCCGTATGAGATATGGACCGGTAGGAAACCAAATCTTAGTTATATTAAGATTTGGGGTGTCCTGCTTATGTCAGGATGGCTCAGCAAGATAAGCTTTTGCCTCAAGGGTAGAAGTTTGGGTTTGTTGGATATCCTTCAAATACGAAAGGATATTTGTTCAATGATACCGAGCATCGAAATGTGTTCGTAGCTCGCTTCATAAAATTTCTAGAAATAGAATTTTTGGCTGAAGGTGGTGATCATAGACAGGTCGAACTTGATGAAGTACAACCCGGAACCAACGAACTAATGGAGGAACCTGTAGTTCAAGAAGATGTAGAACCTTCAACACACACACTCCGTAGGTCACAAAGGGTATCTAAACCTCCTGAACGATTGTATTTGATACAAGAAAATAGTCTCGATGTTCTCTTATTAGAAGAGACTGACCCTTTTACCTATAGAGATCGATGTTGGACATCGACTCCGTGAAGTGGCAAGACGCCATGAAATCCAAGATGGACTCAATGTATGAGAATCAAGTTTGAAACTTGGTTCCGCTTCCGAAGGAATTGTTCCTATCGGTTGTAAATGGATTTACAAAGGGAAGCGAGGGCCCGATGGAAAGGTTGAAACCTTTAAGGCCCGATTGGTAGCTAAAGGTTACTCGCAGCGACCTGGTGTCGATTACGATGAAACTTTTTCTCCAGTTTCCATGCTAAAGTCTATCAGAATTTTATTGTCAATTGCCGCATATCATGATTACGAGATTTGGCAAATAGATGTCAAAACGGCTTTTTAAATGGATTTCTTGATGAAGAAATCTATATGGATCAACCGGAAGGTTTTGCATCCAGCGAGAACTCGGGCATGGTATGAAAACTGAGGAAGTCCTTTTATGGACTTAAACAGGCTTCACGAAGTTGGAATCTTCAATTAGACGAGATAATCAAATTGTCTGGTTTTCTCAAGAATTCGGAAGAATCCTGTGTGTATCAGAAGGCCAGTGAGAGTATGGTGGTATTTTTAATTCTCTATGTTGATGACATCATTATCATTGGGAATGATATTGGGATGATGCAAGGCGTCAAAGCTTACCTCTTTAAGAATTTCTTCATGAAGAACCTGGGTGAAGCTTCTTATGTCTTGGGCATAAAACTCTATAGAGATAGAGAAAGGAAGCTTATTGGGTTATCACAATCAATGTACATAGATAAGATCTTAGAACGGTATAATTTTGGAAACTGTAAGACAGCAAACATACCGTTCAGACATGGCTTACATCTTTCGAAGAAGATGTGTCCGCAAAAAGAAGATGAGAAGATTAGAATGTCTAATCAACCTTATGCTTCGTGTTTGGGTAGCATCATGTATGCCATGTTATGTACAAGGCCTGATATCAGCTTCGCAGTTATTGTGACGAGCAGATATTAGTCCAATCCAGGAAATGACCATTGGATGGCCATTAAACATATCCTCAAGTATCTTAAAGTTACTAAAGATAAGTTTATTATTTATGAAGGAAACGAACTGTAAGTTAATGGGTATACAGATTTCTATTTCCAATTGGATCCTGATGATAGAAAGTCTACATCAGGATTCGTGTTTACCCTTAACGGTGGTGCAGTTTGTTGGAAGAGTTCCAAACAGGGGTCACAGCTGATTCCACCCAAAAGGTATAATATATTGCAGCTTCAGAAGCTGCAAAGAAGCTGTATGGGTTAGGAACTTTATCACAGAATTAGGAGTAGCCCCAAGTATCAAGAATCCTATTCCGTTATACTGTGATAATACTGGAGCCATTGCACAAGCAAAGGAACCAAGGTGCATCAGAAGTCGAAGTATGTGGAACGAAAGTACCACATCATTCGAGAGATTGTGTCACGAGGGGACATTGTCGTGTGCAAGGTACCAAGTGAAGATAATGTAGCAGACCCGCTTACGAAGGCCATACCTCCGAAGTTATTTGATAAACATGTGGAGCCGATGGGTATTAGATACATCGATATTGGCACTAGAGCAAGTGGGAGATTTTGTTAGGATTGGTGCTCCGAGCGCCAATTTATTATGTATTTCTATGTAAATACTATAATATATTTTATTATGAATAAAATGAACAGTTTCTTTTATATAACTTCTTCTTTAATATGGTAAAGACGTAACCGACCTTAGAATGATTAGTTATGATACTGTTGCAAAAGCGTCGCAACTGACATTGAGTTGTATCATGACGTTGTCATTCTTAGAAAGTTCCCGGTCAAGGTTTACACTACTTGGTCAGTAAAGTAAACCCGTAGAGACTAGTACATGTCGTATAATGGAATTTTGGATTCCAATGATTTCTCAGTGAACAATGAGTCTTGGAGACTCGTATAGACGTGTAGGTGTTTATAGCGGATAAACACTGAACGACTCACCGAAGATTCTTAATGGATGGTACACCAACGTCAATAAGAATCTTCTCGGGTTGAGTAAGCATAGTGATTCCTTTGACATGAGATATCACTGTGGATATCTAAGTTATCCTCCACACTTAGATGGCAATCACGTCACCGATCTATTTAGATCAGACCTCCGCCTGTTCGTTGGGTGTGGATTGATGCTCATGATATCCTTTATGTATCATGATAGGATCTGTCAGCTCTGGGTACAGTGTCTAGGTATTCAATATGGAATTAACAATCTGTTAAATCCATGAGCCCGTGGTACACTGTAGAAATTAATTCTATGTGTTATTTGATGGATTGCTAATAGAAACGTCGACGTGATTATATCTATAGAGATTTGACGTTTGTATATATATCTCTGGATTAATCCGGATACCTGTGAAGGAGGGATTATACGTATGCAGTGACCTCGACCTGTATGATTCAGTGAGTTTATCCGTGTTCGTCATAATTTACGGGTGGGTGAATTATGGACACGTAATTTGATTTTGTGACGGATATGCCTGAATCTAGAGAGTCTCACTAATGAAATTTACTCGTAGAGCACTAGGGCAACTGTTATGAATAATACTGATTATTTATAACTCGTTTAATGGTTAAACGGAAAATACATGCAATCGGGACCTAGCGGTCATTTCCGAATTAATGTGTATTTGTATTTAATATTGATATTATTAAATACACATTAAATAAATATCAATTTGTGATATTTATAATTATATCATGAATATATGTATTTGAGATATTTAATGTAAATATAATACATATATTTAAGATATTTATATTTATTAATAATTATTTATTGTTACATAAATAAATTAATTTATAAAACAAATATCTTTAAGTCATGATTAATTTGGAAATGGCAAGTTTTAATTGGAACACATTTTTTATAACTTTATTAATGTTAAAGTGTTACTTTAATTTAGCAAAATTTGGACCAATTAAAATCAAACAAATTTTTGTATTAGATATTTAATTTTTGGTTTGACAATTTCGGCCAAAGTGTATTTCATATATCAAAAATTGTTTTGATTCATTTTTTTACACTTACACAAGTTAAACAAAAATTACAAAAGTGATTTGAGAGCATTTTGGTTGAAAAAGAAAAGAAAAGATATCAAAGCAAAACTTGGATTTTGTAAGTCATTTCACTTCTTCTTCTTCATGAAAATTGTTTCAATATTTCTTAACTTCAATGGGGATGTTAACATCATGCCTCTACTCTTTTAGTTTGTAATTAAATTTGTTGGATTCTTGTTGGATGTGTTTAAGCATGTAGAATTAATTTATTTGCTTATTAATATAATTAAGCTTAATAAATTAATTAGAAAATTAAAGTTGCTATTCTAGAGTTAATTAGCCATTCATAATTAGCCTAGAATTGTTCTTTATTAATTTCATGATGGTGAGAATTAATTGGTGTAGTAATATGAAGATTAAAGTATTGAATTTTATTAATTTAGTGTAAATTGCCCAATTTGACTGATTTGTGAAAATAGGATTCTTAACCCACTCAAATTTTGGGGCTTTTCATTTATAAGCTTTAATTTGATGTATATTTGATGCATGCAAAATTTGGGATTAATTGGATTTGATCTTGATATGTTTTGAACAAATGGGCCTAATTGCAATTAATTAAAATTCCGGGCTGTTTTGTAAATTCCAGAAAAATCTGGGCAGTGGCGCAAATCTGGAAAATATTTCTGGTTTTGTAGCAAACTTGTAAAAATTAATTTGGGATTAATTTGGAATTAATTAAATATGTAATTGACATATTTAAAACTAAAATAATTAATTTGTAAAAGTTTGGGGTAATTTTATAATTAAAAGAAATATGATTTCTTAGGTTATATTTCATAATTTAAGTATTGGTTAATTAAATAAATAAGTTTATTTAATTGTTCCAAGAAAAAATTTTGAAATTGGAGAAATCGTTTTTCCGCGTTCCTCTGCGCTAACCTTGTAATTCCCAAAAAAACCCCAACAAAATGGTATCAGAGCGAGTCTGATTCTGGAACCCCGATATATGATTATGCCTTGAAATTAATATTGACTCTAATCTTGACTTTAATGCATGCTTATATTTATTTAATTTGATTAAATAAATTAATACATCTTTAGCGGAAAATCCTTATTTATAATAAGGTTTATAATTTAATATGTATTTGATATATATTAATCGGTCCGTCTTGTCAATACCGCTTATCGGTAAATTTTCTACGACTATATCCGAGAACGTGCCAAAGCTGTGCGGATATGGCCGATAGAAATTTATCTGTACCGAATATATTTGATATTAGGTGAATTCAAGCGAAAGTGCAATCCTGAACGTGCCAAAGCTGTCAGGGTTACGTAAGTATCTTGAATTCACCATTGACAAGTTTGACCTTGGTACGCCTCATTGTGAACGTGCCAAAGTGTCACAACGAGAAACGACTAGGACCGAAAACCCAAGAGTCACTATTGAGTGATCGACATTTGTTGTCTACCTAAATGAATATACGTAGGCGAGAACGTGCCAAAGCTGTGAGCTGAAATATATACATGGGGTCCACCTTTCACTATTATGTTATGATTTGATTATCGCATGTTTTATATTCTGTTTGGAGATTATAGTATTGCATGAAATAGTGGGAGGGGCATTTTTAGATTAAAAATCCATGATCTAGTTAATACTTTATGATATATTATGAAACTGTTATGATCTTTTATCTGCTTATTTACTGACCGTTGTTTCGCTGTCTATTTGATAGATTTGCGATGGCGGCACCTCCACCCAATCCTTTTGCACGTATGCTTGCTACGAACAAACTGAAAGCCGCAGAAAACTTTGCGGATTGGGATATGGACTTGAGGATTGTCCTCAATTCTGAGAAACTGGTGTATATTTTGGAAGGTCCATTACCGTTTGCTATATCACCCGATGCATTACCTGAAGAACGTGAGACTTTCCAGCGATGGAAGGATGATGATTTAAGGGTTAAATCATTCATCTTGAGTTCTCTTTCTTCTGAGCTTAAGAAGACTTATTGAGAGATGCACGATGCATATAGCATGATGACACAACTTCGTGAATCCTTCATGAACCAAGAACAGGTCGTTGTTAATAAAGTTTCGATGGAATTGTTCATTCTAAACTTGATGAGGGGCAGGCTGTGAGACCCCATGTGCTTCACTGATCGATTTTATCGAGCAGTTGAGGAGACAGGAAACCAAATCTTAGTTATATTAAGATTTGGGGGTGTCCTGCTTATGTCAGGATGTCTCAGCAAGATAAGCTTTTGCTTCGAGGGCAGAAGTTTAGGTTTGTTGGATACCCTTCAAATACGAAAGGATATTTGTTCAATGATACCGAGCATCGAAATGTGTTCGTAGCTCGTTTCACAAAATTTCTAGAAATAGAATTTTTGGCTGAAGGTGGTGATCATAGACAGGTCGAACTTGATGAAGTACAACCCGGAACCAACGAACTAATGGAGGAACCTGTAGTTCAAGAAGATGTAGAACCTTCAACACACACACTCCGTAGGTCACAAAGGGTATCTAGACCTCCTAAACGATTGTATTTGATACAAGAAAAGAGTCTCGATGTTCTCTTATTAGAAGAGACTGACCCTTTTACCTAAAGAGAATCGATGTTGGACATCGACTCCGTGAAGTGGCAAGACGCCATGAAATCCAAGATGGACTCAATGTATGAGAATCAAGTTTGGAACTTGGTTTCGCTTCCCGAAGGAATTGTTCATATCGGTTGTAAATGGATTTACAAGAGTAAGCGAAGGCCCGATGGAAAGGTTGAAACCTTTAAGGCCCGATTGGTAGCTAAAGGTTACTCGCAGCGACATGGTGTCGGCTACGATGAAACTTTTTCTCCAGTTTCCATGCTAAAGTCTATCAGAATTTTATTGTCAATTGCCGCATATCATGATTACGAGATTTGGCAAATGGATGTCAAAACGGCTTTTCTAAATGGATTTCTTGATGAAGAAATCTATATGGATCAACCGGAAGGTTTTACATCCAGCGAGAACTCGGGCATGGTATGCAAACTGAGGAAGTCATTTTATGGACTTAAACAGGCTTCACGAAGTTGGAATCTTCAATTAGACGAGATAATCAAATTGTCTGGTTTTCTCAAGAATTCGGAAGAATCATGTGTGTATCAGAAGGCCAGTGAGAGTTTGGTGGTATTTTTAATTCTCTATGTTGATGACATCCTTATCATTGGGAATGATATTGGGATGATGCAAGGCGTCAAAGCTTACCTCTGTAAGAATTTCTTCATGAAGGACCTGGGTGAAGCTTCTTATGTCTTGGGCATAAAACTCTATAGAGATAGAGAAAGGAAGCTTATTGGGTTATCCCAATCAATGTACATAGATAAGATCTTAGAACGGTATAATTTTGGTAACTGTAAGACAACAAACATACCGTTCAGACATGGCTTACATCTTTCGAAGAAGATGTGTCCGCAAACAGAAGATGAGAAGATTAGAATGTCTAATCAACCTTATGCTTCGTGTTTGGGCAGCATCATGTATGCCATGTTATGTACAAGGGCTGATATCAGCTTCGCAGTTAGTGTGCCGAGCAGATATCAGTCCAATCCAGGAAATGACCATTGGATGGCCATTAAACTTATCCTCAAGTATCTTAAATGTACTAAGGATAAGTTTATTATTTATGAAGGAAACGAACTGCAAGTTAATGGGTATACAGATTTCTATTTCCAATCGGATCCTGATGATAGATATTCTACATCAGGATTCGTGTTTACCCTTAATGGTGGTGCAGTTTGTTGGAAGAGTTCCAAACATAGGTCAACAGCTGATTCCACCACAAAGGCGGAATATATTGCAGCTTCATAAGCTGCAAAGGAAGCTGTATGGGTTAGGAACTTTATCACAGAATTGGGAGTAGTCCCAAGTATCAAGAATCTGATTCCGTTATACTGTGATAATACTGGAGCCATTGCACAAGCAAAGGAACCAATGGCGTACCAGAAGTCGAAGTATGTGGAACGAAAGTACCACATCATTCGAGAGATTGTGTCACGAGGGGACATTGTCGTGTGCAAGGTACCAAGTGAAGATAATGTAGCAGACCCGCTTACGAAGGCCATACCTCCGAAGTTATTTGATAAACATGTGGAGTCGATGGGTATTAGATACTATCGATATTGGCACTAGAGCAAGTGGGAGATTTTGTTAGGATTGTGTTCCGAGCGCCAATTTTATTATCTATTTATATGTAATACTAATGTACTATTTTATTATGAATAAAATGAACAGTTTCTTTTATATAACTTCTTCTTTAATATGGTTAAGACGTAACCGACCTTAGAATGATTTGTTATGATACTGTTGCAAAAGCGTCGCAACTGACATTGAGTTGTATCATGACGTTGTCATTCTTAGAAAGTTCTCGGTCAAGGTTTACACTACTTGGTCAGTAAAGTAAACCCGTAGAGACTGGTACATGTCGTATAATGGAATCTTGGATTCCGATGATTTCTCAGTGAACAATGAGTCTTGGAGACTCGTATAGACGTGTAGGTGTTTATAGCGGATAAACACTGAACGACTCACCGAAGATTCTTAATGGATGGTACACCAACGTCAATAAGAATCTTCTCGGGTTGAGTAAGCATAATGATTCTTTGACTTGAGATATCACTGTGGATATCTGAGTTATCTTCCACACTTAGATGGCAATCACGTCACCGATCTATTTAGATCAGACCTCCGCCTGTTCGTTGGGTGTGGATTGATGCTCAGGATATCCTGTGTGTATCAAGATAGGATCCGTCAGCTCTGTGTACAGAGTATAGGTATTGAATATGGAATTAGCAATCTGTTAAATCCATGGGCCCGTGGTACACTGTAGAAATTAGTTTTAAGTGTTATTTAAGGAATTGCTAATAGAAACGTCGACGTGATTATATCTATAGATATTTGACGTTTGTATATATATCTCTGGATTAATCCGGATACCTATGATGGAGGGATTATACGTATGCAGTGACCTCGACCTGTATGATTCAGTGAGTTTATCCGTGTTCGTCATAATTTACGGGTGGGTGAATTATGGACACGTAATTTGATTTCGTGACGGATATGCCTGAATCTAGAGAGTCTCACTAATGAAATTTACTCGTAGAGCATTAGGGCAACTGTTATGAATAATACTGATTATTTATAACTCGTTTAATGGTTAAACGGAAAATAAATGCAATCGGGACCTAGCGGTCATTTCCGAATTAATGTGTATTTGTATTTAATATTTGATATTATTAAATACACATTAATAAATATCAATTTGTGATATTTATAATTATCATGAATATATATATTTGAGATATTTAATGTAAATATAATACATATATTTAAGATATTTATATTTATTAAATAATTATTTAATTGTTAAATAAATTAAATTAATTTATAAAACAAATATCTTTAGTCATGATTAATTTGGAAATGGCAAGTTTTAATTGGAACACATTTTTGATAAATTTATTAAAGTTAAAGTGTTACTTTAATTTAGCAAAATTTGGACCAATAAAATCAAAACAAATTTTGTATTAGATATTTAATTTTTGGTTTGACAATTTGGCCAAAGTGTATTTCATGTATCAAAAATTGTTTTGATTCATTTTTTTAACTTACACAAGTTAAAAAAATTACAAAAGAGAGTTGAGAGCATTTTGTTGAAAAAGAAAAGAAATCAAAGCAAAACTTGGATTTTGTAAGTCATTTCACTTTTTCTTCTTCATGAAAATTGTTTTAATATTTCTTAGCTTCAATGGTGATGTTAACATCATGCCTATACTCTTTTAGTTGTAATTAAATTGTTGGATCTTGTTGGATGTGTTTAAGCATGTAGAATAATTTATTTGCTTATTAATGTAATTAAGCATAATAAATTAATTAGAAAATTAAAGTTGCTATTCTAGAGTTAATTAGCCATTCATAATTAGCCTAGAATTGTTCTTGATTAATTTCATGATGGTGAGAATTAATTGGTGTAGTAATATGAAGATTAAAGTATTGAATTTTATTAATTTAGTGTAAATTGCCCAATTTGAGTGATTTGTGAAATTAGGGTTCTTAACCCACTCAAATTTTGGGGCTTTTCATATATAAGCTTTAATTTGATGTATATTTGATGCATGTAAAATTGGGATTAATTCGATTTGATCTTGATATGTTTTGAACAAATTGGGCCAAATTACAATTAATTAAAATTCCGGGCTGTTTTGTAAATTCCAGAAAATCTGGGCAGTGGCGCAAATCTGGAAAATATTTCTGGTTTTGTAGCAAACTTGTAAAAATTATTTGGGATTAATTTGGAATTAATTAAATATGTAATTGACCATTTAAAACTAAAATAATTAATTTGCAAAAGTTTGGGGTAATTTTGTAATTAAAAGAAATATGATTTCTTAGGTTATATTTCATAATTCAAGTATTGGTTAATTAAATAAATAAGTTTATTTAATTGTTTCAAGAAAAAATTTTGAAATTGGAGAAATCGTTTTTCCGCGTTCCGCTGCGCTAAACTTGTAATTCCCAATAAAACCCCAACAAAATGGTATCAGAGCGAGTCTGATTCTGGAACCCCGATATATGATTATGCCTTGAAAATTCAATATTGACTTTAATCTTGACTTTAATGCATGCTTATATTTATTTAATTTGATTAAATAAATTAATACATCTTTAGCGGAAAATCCCTATTTATAATAAGGTTTATAATTTAATATGTATTTGATATATATTAATCGGTCCGTCTTGTCAATACCGCTTATCGGTAAATTTTCTACGACTATATCCGAGAACGTGCCAAAGCTGTGAGGATATGGCCGATAGAAATTTATCTGTACCGAATATATTTGATATTAGGTGAATTCAAGCGAAAGCGCAATCCTGAACGTGCCAAAGCTATCAGGGTTACGTAAGTATCTTGAATTCATCATTGACAAGTTTGACCTTGGTACGCCTCCTTGTGAACGTGCCAAAGCTGTCACAACGAGAAACGACCAGGACCGAAAACCCAGGAGTCACTATTGAGTGATCGACAATTTGTTGTCTATCTAAATGAATATACGTAGGCGAGAACATGCCAAAGCTGTGAGCTGAAATATATTCATGGGGTCCACCTTTCACTATTATGTTATGATTTGATTATCGCATGTTTTATATTCTGTTTGGGGATTACAATATTGCATGAAATAGTGGGAGGGGCATTTATAGATTAAAAATCCATGATCTAGTTAATGCTTTATGATATATTATGAAACTGTTATGATCTTTTATCGCTAATTTACTGACCGTTGTTTCGCTGTCTATTTGATAGATTTGCGATGGCGGCACCTCCACCCAATCCTTTTGCACGTATGCTTGCTACGAACAAACTGAAAGCCGCAGAAAACTTTGCGGATTGGGATATGGACTTGAGGATTGTCCTCAATTCTGAGAAACTGGTGTATATTTTGGAAGGTCCATTACCGCTTGCTATATCACCCGATGCATTACCTGAAGAACGTGAGACTTTCCAGCGATGGAAGGATGATGATTTAAGGGTTAAATCATTCATCTTGAGTTCTCTTTCTTCTGAGCTTAAGAAGTCTTATTGGGAGATGCACGATGCCTATAGCATGATGACACAACTTCGTGAATCCTTCATGAACCAGGAACAGGTCGTTGTTCATAAAGTTTCGATGGAATTGTTCCATTCTAAACTTGATGAGGGGCAGGCTGTGAGCCCCCATGTGCTTCACTTGATCGATTTGATCGAGCAGTTGAGGCGACTAATTCCCTCTGAATGAGACTCTTGGCCGTAGTGTCATTCTTGGTTCACTCCCGTCTTCATATCGCCAGTTCGTCATGTACTTCAACATGAAAGGGATTCACTGTACTTACCGTGAGTTGCATAGGATGCTTCTCACGGCATAGGAAGATTTAAGGAATGAGTTCCGACTCGCCTTCCGAAACCCACTTCACTTTCCGCTTCTTCCCAATCCAAGTCGAAGGGAAGAAGTCTAAAGGAAAGAAGAAAAGGGTTTCAAATCCGCGCAGGGTAAGACGGTGAAGCCCAATAGAGCTTCTGAAGACAAGTGCCACCACTGCCAGAAAGTCGGGCACTGGAAACGTAAGTGCCCGGACTATCTTGCGCAACTCAGGAAGGAAAGAGCATCAACATCAGGTACTTTTATTTTTCCTATTATTGATATCTTTTTGGCTTGTGAAGCTATTACATCAAATTGGATTTTGGATTCTACTTGTCCTATTCACATTTGCAATACGTTGCAGGTGCTGACGGGAAGTAGACGGCTGAAATCTAGGGAGATACAGTTGCGGTTCGGGAGTGGCGACTCTCTAGATGCAGTTGCAGTGGGCTTATGTGAGATTCCCTTACCCAGTGGGAGACTCTTGTTGAATGACTGCTATTTTGTGCCAGGATGTGTGGCGAATATTATGTCCCTTTTTGTATTAGATACTGAAGGTTATAATGTAAATATTAAGAATCATTCTTTGTATTTATATGATAGTTGAAATATTCATATCCTTTGTTGTCCAAATGAGCATGGTCATTACATATTGCATACCTCACAAGATATCTTTAATACAGGAATAAATAAACGTAAACAATCTGATATAAATAATACTGAACTCTGGCACATGAGGTTAGGTCATATTGGCGTGAAACTCCTAACCCAATTGGTTAAGAATGGTTTGATACATGATCTCACCATTGAACCTTATCCAACTTGCGAATCTTATATTCGGGGTAAAATGACCAAAGCCTCATTTTCAGGTGTTGGACACCGAGCCAGTGACTTGTTGGAACTCGTACATTCTGATGTATGTGGTCCCTTAAGTCAAACTGCTCACAGTGGCTTTTCTTACTTCGTCACCTTTACCAATGATCTGTCACGGTACGGTTATGTCTATTTGATGAGACATAAATCAAAAACCTTTGAAAAGTTCAAAGAATTCCGAAATGAAGTTGAGAAACAAACTGGTCAATATATTAAATGCCTTCGATCTGATCGAGGCGGTGAATATATGAGTGGATATTTCACTGATTATTTAAAGGAGAATGAGATTCTCGCTCAATATACTCCTCCTGATACTTCGCAACATAATGGAGTATCTGAGAGGAGAAATCAGACTTTATTAGATATGGTCTGATCGATGTTGAGTTATACAGATTTACCCTATTATTTATTGGGGTTATGCTCTTTTAACTGCCGAACAACTTTTGAACAAGATTCCTTCCAAGGTGTTCCTACGACTCCGTGTGAGATATGGACCAGTAGGAAACCAAATCTTAGTTATATTAAGATTTGGGGGTGTCCTGCTATGTCAGGATGTCTCAGCAAGATAAGCTTTTGCCTCGAGGGCAGAAGTTTAGGTTTGTTGGATATCCTTCAAATACGAAAGGATATTTGTTCTATGATACCGAGCATCGAAATGTGTTCGTAGCTCGCTTCACAAAATTTCTAGAAATAGAATTTTTGGCTGAAGGTGGTGATCATAGACAGGTCGAACTTGATGAAGTACAACCCGGAACCAACGAACTAATGGACTCAATGAACTTCAACACACACATCCGTAGGTCACAAAGGGTATCTAGACCTCCTGAACGATGTATTTGATACAAGAAAAGAGTCTGA
>SKCR01011329.1:0-13166 GCA_019454045.1 Zanthoxylum bungeanum | reverse complement strand
AAGCATCATGCTTGGTGCCATGGCCAGCAGGCCCAACACTAGGATAACCAATCAAATTCCAAATCTAGCACAATACCCAAATAAATATTACTTTCAAATTTCTACATAGAAGTACATACCTTAGGGTTGTATTCTGCATTACGAGCTTGCAGTGCGATTTGTTTAAGATCTAACTTGCAATCCAAGTTGACAGTTGATACAATATTTCTAGAAAACAATAACCAATTGGAATAAGAGTAGGATTTCAAATTTAGAATAAACAATCAATTTATGTGGAACAAATTTTATTCCAAGTAAGTTACAACAGATTCAAAATTCCATTTGCATAGGATACTATAGATTATACTTTCCTAGTTAAAACAAAAATCACATACACCAGTCCCATTCTGACAGCAACTGATATGTATGACAGAGAAAATGCAAGAAAACATTTGAAACAAAACATTTTTCAGAAGTCAAAATACATGAATATAAAAATGAAGAATCTTCAATTCAAATAATGGACATCATTTGATTTTACAAATAAATAATGACCAAGCAATAATAAGACCTAACCGGTCGAAAAGCAATCTACTGACACAACTGATGGTGCACAAGCACAACTAGATTATACAATAGTTGTACAAATCACTGGCAAAGAGAGCTTATTGCAGCACATAGCAATTGACAACCATTATAATTTCATAAATCATCTCAACAAACACCACACAACTGGACTGATTTCCAGGTATACTGACAATGATATTCACGATGACCATTGGACTTATTAAGCCAAAGTGTCACCTTAGCCCAAAATGTCACTTTTCGAAAGCATACCAACTATTGGAAGGGCCCTCTCATAAATTAAGCTCTTATAAAAACTGAACAAGGGACTTGACAGTAATGAGTTCTAATAAGGTCATACAACAGCTTCATTCATGTCAACTGTAAGGCATATAATTCAGAAATCCTACCAGTAACAAAATACAGTGCAAAACAAAGAACTCGTATTGGTGGTGGAATCCAAAAATTTATTCAACCATTTTCTTTTGTCCGAAAAAAAACGTCTTCCTAATGATATTGCACCATTTTGAATTTCTCTTTTGTTGCTACACAATCAACCAATCCATACAAGATATATTCCAAAAAATGCAAAAAGGATCCACTCTTTGCTTCTTGTAGGACATCTTCAATTACAAGACATATTCCAACAAATGCAAAAAGGATCCACCTTTGCTTCTTGTAGGACATCTTAAATTACAAGACATATTCCAACAAATGCAAAAAGGATCCACCCTTTGCTTCTTGTAGGACATCTTAAATTACAAGACATATTCCAACAAATGCAAAAAGGATCCACCTTCTTTTCCCAAAACTGAAAAGACAAATTCAGCATTGAAATCTTTATGCCATTGACAGTTCTATAACAACGAAAAGTTATTAATTTTCACAAATTGTCTTCTACATCCATGCCAAATCAAGCTCAAATTAAATTGAGACTACTCGTGTTATCATTTCCAGAATTAACATTTAATTTAATATCAGAAAGATACAAAAACAAGTCAAATGGGAATCACATCAGCAACAGAATTACTGCTGCCATACTGTATCTTCCTATTGATAACAACCCTTCAACGTTAAATCTATAAACCAAACTCCATTTATCCACCCTTTTTACAAATCCATCATCCCCAAATCACTTGGAACAAAGTATCCATACAAACACCCAAACCTCCAATCCACTATTTTTCCTTCAATAATTACTGCAGACCCCCAATCTCCCTTCTCAATAAACCAACCTTCAAGGTCAAATCTAGATTAAAAAAAAAAAAGAAATCAAAACCCAGAAATGAAGATCTACAAATTCATGATCTCCATTTCATAATTACCTCCGCATACCCACAAACCTACACTAAATCACCTTGAAAAACAAACAAATACACAAAAATACATGTATTTATACACAAATAAATTCACAATCATACATGTATTTATACAGAAACAAATAACACGTATTTCGTATAAATAGAACAAAAAATGGGACTTACTGAAGAGTGGGAACAATGCCAGACGGGTGCTTCGAAAGATCAACTGGCTGGCTCCCTTCCGAACCACCTTGCTCAGCCATTTCTGTTCTTGTTCCTCACTTATCAATAAATTCCCAAAAATATATTTTTTCACTTTTTTTCCAACGGAATATAAGTTTTTGTTTTTCCAATTTATATGATCTCGATTAAAATCAAAAAGACAACGAGAATCCAAAATCGCTTGTGGGATTTTTCTTTTCACAGCTAGAAGATCAACACCCACAAAGAAATTTAAAATCTTACTTGATTGAAGATCGATCTGGTTGATTTTGATTAAAAATTGTATGCAATCTAGGGTTCTTCAAGATAATAAGAAAAGAAAAAACCCACGAATTGGAGGGAAATTAGATCAAATTAGAGGCTTTTTATGGAGGGGAAATTTTAAAAGAGGGTGTCTTTTATAGGTTTTGATATTAAAAAAGCTTGGAAATTGAAGGGATCTGAGAGGTATTTGAGGTTCGTGTTTGGTCTGCGGTCTGAAATGCGAGAGACTTGATAAAGAGTGCGCGATGCGGTCGATGAGATGGTGAGCTTTTGTAACCTACCTATGGTTATTTATATGGTGACCCGGTTGGGTTTCTGAGGAGCCGGTAATGGGAACATACTACCGGTTGCTTCCGGTTTTCCTTAAAACGGTGCGTTTTGATGCAAGATTCTAGAGAATTGGGTTAGACCAGGGGTGTTCATGTGTCGGGTCCGGTCGGTCCGTCGGGCTTTTTGAAATTTTTTGATACCCAATCGGGTCGGGTAAGCAAAAGTCGGGTCGCGGTTCGAGTCAAACGAAGGTGGAATCCGATCGGGTTCGGGTCGGGTCGTCGGGTCATTAAGAATAATTTTTTTAATTAATTAATTATTTTGAAATATAAATATTAGTTATTTTATTTCCAAAAATTATCATATATATAAAGTTTTAATACAAAAAAAAGTAATAAACAAATGAAATAATATTAAAAACTTTTTAAAATTAATAAAATTTTTAGAAAAATAATAAAATTTGTAGAAAAATAATAAAAATATTATAGGGTCGGTCGGGTTTTAGTATCAAACCCGTTGCCCAACCCGAAAATTTAGGGTCGGTCGAATTTTGCAAAATAAAATAAATTTTGGACTCTCCCGGGTCGGGTCGCGGGTTGACCCGACCCTATGAACACCCCTAGGTTAGATCGAGATGTTAGTCTCTAAGACATGCCACAAGATCCTAAACATGATTCTATGTGTGAAAATAATAAGAAAATTGGTTAATCACTTACATTGTTAAATGGAGAAATAACGAAATTTGCTCTTGGATGAAGCTCCAAGCTTGTTGTTATGTTGTTAATTCCTTGGGTGAGTTTCCCTATCACCTCATTTGACTCATCTTAGTGCTAGCTTTTTTGAAATTTGAAGCAAAATTTCATTACACGGGAGAAAGGTTTCGACCAAGAGAAGAAGAGAGAAGAGAGTGAGATATTTTTTCAAGACTTGGTGGTTGTATGTGTTAAATGGCAATTAATAAATTAAGCCAACTACTTACATTAATCTATGACCTTTGATGTAAGTCATGTGGTCCCACCCACATTTTAAAATCAAAACTTGAGTTGGCTTATTCAACACACAACTTGACTTGGGACCACCAAAGTCAAAGATATTTTGTGTTCCCAAATATAAAAGACACACACACCAAGTCACAGTATTTTTATCGGGGTTCGTTTAATTCTAATTAAACAAATTTATCGTCGCGCCATAATTAATCCAATTTAATTAAATAATTATGCCTCGCAAAATTATTACGATAGTTGCTTTCGAATTAATTCTAAATTAATCCGTTCGCAAAATTAAAATCCAATTTTAATTTCGTATTGAAATCTGATTTCAATTAATATATCTGATATATTATTTTAGCCACAAATAAAAATTAAATAGAAAAATTCAATTTAACTATTAAATTATTTTATTGATTAATTATAAATTAATCGCGTTCTCTCTTCTATACGAAGTTAATCCCAGATTAATTCTTGCTGCAATTAATTCCAGATTAATTTTTTTCTCTTATAATTAATCTCAGATTAATTTATATGAGTCAAATGTCATTGGTGAATCTTTGGGAAGCGACCCAAGAGATTCCTAGATATGTTGTTAGTAAATACGGTTCGGACTATCCGAACACGTGGTGCCCCTGTTGTAGGCACTGCATTTTTGCATATAAGTCCCTATGATGTCTCATTTGGAGCACTCCTTTTAAGTCGAGGAAGTCGTGGGAAACGAACGTCGGAAGGAATCGATATTTTGTTAGATTTTATTCGCTTGTTTAGCTTCGGCTCGCGTGTTGGATCTCCGTTTTAAAACACACCACACCTCCCTTGCCCAAACCCCCAAAAACCACACAACAAGCCCATCTCACCCAAGCCCAATCCAAAAATTAAAAAACATATCACAAACTAAATTCAAAACCAATTAAATTGAAATGAAATTAAAATTGAAACCAATTAAATTGAAATCTTAATTAAATTAAATCACAAATTAAATAAATCACTTCCTAAATTAATAAATCACTTCCTAATTTAAATAATTCACTCACCAATTTAATATATTACCCACCAAAATTAATAATATTATTTCCCTTTTAAAATTAATTAAAATACACATCCCTATTTAATTGATTTTGTTTCCTTTCAAAACATGCACAAATTTAACCCTAATTCCCCTACCCTCTCACTAAAATATAACACAAAACCCTAACTCCTTGGTTTTCAATCCCGACGGCAATATGTGAAACCACGAACAAACTCACAAAATCCATGCAACCCTAGAGACCATTCAGCCACCCCTCACGACCAAAAGGAAGAATGACCCTAACCACCTCCATCTCCTCTCTCTTTGCTCTCTTCTCTCTCACGGCGAAGACTAAAACCTATTTCAATCAGCTCTCAATCGTCACACACAGCCCAACACTTCTCACAACTCTCGGCGATCAAGCCTCTCTCTCAGCCACTCCCTCACGTAAAGCCTCAACCTTTTCACGCCCAGCTCACGTTGCACCCTCAGCAGCGCACACTCAGCCACTATCATCCCAAAGCAGCCCATGCGCACAAAGAGGCCAGCTCTTAATAATGCTTCTTGACCGAGCAACAAATGACAAACAAAGGCCACCACTCTCTCTCACAGACTCGGCCAAACAAAGCCAAAAAACCCCAACATCAGCCCTCCTTCACGCCCACTAACGTATCACCGGCACCTCACTTTTTCACAATCACGGTACACAGCCAGACCAAGAACAAACCCTTAGACACGTGAACAAATCCCCTTTGACTAGCTACAAACTAACGCACATAAGCCACCTACGACGCCCCCTCCCACATCGACCAGAAATAGAAATTCATTACAAGGCACACAAAAGCACCTCACTGCCTTTTGAAGTGGTTTTAGGGAATATCCGGTGACGCAGCGGAAGCGGTGAAAAATCATATTTTCCGATTTCAAAGCTTTTTCTCAATTATAAATAAACATATTTATTTAATTATCCATAATCAAATTAGAATAAAATTCAAATGAATCGTATTCAAGTGAATTTACGAATTACCCTTATATTGGTATTTTGTCCATTTTAGTCCGAAATTGATCTAATCAATTTTGAATGGCTCTAAATCATTTCTAAGATGAACTTAGCATGTTCAAAACACCCAAAGCAATCAAATCCCCAAATTTGACTCACTTGCCGAATGCTCCCAATGGTGGGCAATTTGTGCATTTTGTCATTTCATGCATCAAAACACATCAAGATGTAATCCAATGAACATGAACTTATATGCATCATATACACACCCAAATGCACAACATATATGAAAAACCCCAAATTTGGAATTGGTCAAGAACCCGAATTTTTCAATTTCTTCAAATTGGACAAATAGACCAAATTGGTTGAATCCAATACTTCAATCATTTTCTTCCATCCAATCAAAGTCTCAACACAATGAAACAACTCAAGATCAAAACTAGGTCATCTAAGAGTGGGTCACAACTCTAGATTAGCAACAAGGTTTCCCAAACCTTAAAGAAAGCTTATAAACTACAATAGTCACAATCTTCCTTCATCACACATGCTCAACACTTTCACCAAAACTTCCATCATCAAAACACAAAGAATAAAGAAAGAAATAACCTAAGAACATCAATATGTAAAGCTAGATCCTAAGGAATATTTTCCTTTCTAATAGCAAGTTGGAAAAACTTACTAAAATCCAAGCTAAGTTTCTCTTTGTTTTCATTTTTTTTCTTCTTTTCTTTTTACAAGCTTTCTTTGGTTTCCATTAATGGAGTTTTCTTTTAAAGTGTATTAGGTTATATTACAAATGAAATGAAAAAACAATATTACTTGTAATATTTTACCCTTGCCGAAATTGTCCAAGCATTTACAAGAAAATCAATTTCAATTCATTTGCAATTTCATTTAATCAACTTGCAAAAATATCTTAATAACACTTTAATTATATATTTAATTAAGTCAAAAAGGCAACCAAAAAAATAACTCTTATATTTCTTAAGGTATTGGCCGAATTTAATATAGAAATAAAGGAAAAAGATATTTTTATTTTCAAAATTTTTGAACAAATATCTTAGAAGTCAAAATCAATTTGACAACCTTTTCCTTTAATGTATAAGTCAACAACATTGCAACTTATATTAATTTCCTAACTTTTATCATTTGGTGATATATTTATATTTTAATTATATTAATCATTTAACAATTAATAATTAAATAATTAATTAAATACAAATATATCAATATATGTATTATATTTACCTTAAATATCTCAATACATATATTAATGATATATGTCAAATACCTTTATTTGACTATTTATTAATGTGTATTTAATAATCATATATTAAATAAAAATACACATTAATTAGGAAGAATGACGTTCGGCCCGTTCGCATGTAATTTTTTCGTTTAACGATTAAACGATTTATAATAAAATCATCATTATTCATAAATGTTGCTCTAGTGCTCTACGGGTATGTTTTCATAATTGAGACTCTCTAGATTCAAGTATATCCGTCACGAAATCCAATTTCATTTCATGATCCATAATCTATCCACCCGTAGAATTGATATGAATCGCAGATAAACTAGCTGAAATCATACAGGTCGAGGTCATTGCATACGTATATCCTCCGTCACAGGTATCCATAGATAATCCAAGATATAGATGTAAAAGTCAAATCTCTATAGGTATTCCCGTCGACGTATCTATTAGCAACATCTTTAAATAATACTCGAACTTATTTCCGATGTATACTGTGGCCACAATTTAAACAGACTGCTAAATATATATGGACTACCTATGCTCTGTATACGGAACTGACGGATCCTATCTTGACACACACAGGAGATCCTGAGGATCGATCCACACCCAACGAACAGGCGGAGGTCTGATCTAATAGATCGGTGATTTGACTGCCATCTAAGTGTGGAGGATGTCTCATACATCCACATGGTGGTTCTCAAGTCGAAGGACCACTATGCTACTCAACCCGAGAAGATTCTTATTGACGTAGTGTATCATCCATTAAGAATCTTTGGTGAGCCGTTCAGTGTTTATCCACTATAAACACAACCACGTCTATACGAGTCTCCCTATACTCATGGTTCATTGGGATAAACCATCGGACCAAGTCTCGATATACGACATGTACTGGTCTCAACAGATTTGACTAACAGACCCGTGTTTAAATCTTGACCAGGACTATGTTTGATAATATTCATATAGCAGTGACACTTCCCAATGTCAATTACAACTAACTTTGTAACTGTGTACTGGCATTTATATTATCGGGCCTTTGTCTAATATATCATATCACTAAACCACATTTAGTTTCAATCTAATCGTAATCCAATCGAATACGTATATAAGAACAAGAGTGCAACCAAAATAGTATTATGGAATAAGAAGGGATGTTCGTAGTCATGAATCAGAATAAATACGATCCGGATTGGCGCTCTGAGCACCAACCCCAACAATTTTCCCAATTGCCCTCTAGTGCCAATCCACGGTATCATATACACGTCTCAATGTGTATCATATGCACATGGCCCTCAAAAGCTCACCAGTACTTAAGGTAAGAAACAAGTCCGCTATGAATATTGATTTTGTTAAACAACTCCATCGTTTCCCATAGTCAGCATCATTCATATTTTGTAGAATCTAAATTATACATAAATATGACATGGATGATATATCTGTATTATGCTACAGCTACTAAGTTGTCCAAGTATTTAGGGATCAAATCCAAAAATATTATGAGGACAACCGCAAGCATAACACCAATTTAAAACTTCTAATTTATAAGGTCACTATGGAACTTCATAAGTCAATACTTCATAAGTTGCATCTAATTCTACTCAATTAGTAGAGTCATTCGTGACACTCCCACTGCATCTTTTGTGACTCTTTATGACGTAGACTGTCTAACGTCATAATTAGTCTCAAAACTAATATGACCCTAATGGTTGCAGACTATTCTCCATGAATTAGAAACTCGTTCTTAATATCTCAAAGATCACAAAGAACGTGTTTCAAGATCCATCATATGGTCTATAGGATGTCAAAATAACTCGTAACAATTACGATTAAATCAATATCTACAATCGCACATTATAAAGTATTTATTATGTCATCATCAAATGATACATAAGATTGATTAGACATTCTAATCAATATCTATTTCGAAAAAGAAATCATCATTACGACGAAAATGAATACTTTATATAAGACACACAATAACTGTCCAACAGTTATACTAACTGTCATACAGATAGCCTAGTTATGTCCTTTATTAGATCATATCTAATGTACGAATAATAGGAGTATCTCACAAGTCTCTTGGTTTTATATCTTATATAAAACTTTATATCGTATATAACAAAGACTACTCCCATTGTTTTCACGGAGTAAAGAAGACTTAGGTAAATCTTTTACCTCACAAACATCTCATTATTACTATAATAATGACAATGTCGTTAAGATATATAACACTAGAAAGTAATATTTACGCTCCCACTAACCCTTCTAATCACATATGTATTCTCTATACTTTGACAAGATCAGACAATCTGACGATATCAAAAATAGAGAACACAGATTTTCGGAATACTTATCTAATCTACAATAGGCTCTATAAGCTAGCACACTAAATTGCGATCTCAGCAGAACACAAACTCTAGGGCCATTTCAGAATGAACTCTTCAAATAAGGAAATCACAACTGATCTCTTATCTGAATAAGTCTTCCAAAAATGCCACTTTGCATTCTTTAGTAAAATATACAGTTATTATCAACATTAACCAATATATATTTAATTGTTCATTTAGTGTGACTAGAGATAAGTTTTCTCAGAATCTACAATAGATTGCTGAGTATAACTTTTCTCACTGTCATACTGTAAATGTCAAACCTTTAATGAGCTCACAATGCTTTCGCTGCGCAAACAATTAGCACATATCATGAACTAATTCATAATAAAAGCTTAATCAAGTTCAAAACTTGATCGTAGTAAGCTATGAACAATCTTAGGTCTATGGTTGAATGGTGAACTTCCAGAATCAATATCAAATATCGCTTCCATTATAAGTTATAGGATAATTTTTCTTCAGTAAGAAAAGAACGGAACCATTAAGTATCAAATACTCGTGAATGATTCTGTTATCCTATTGGACTTGTACGGAAGATGTATAAGGGTTGTTTCATCTTATTAATTACGTATTTCCATTTATAATTTATCATTCTCACATTTGACTTCAATAAGTCAAGTCTTTTCTACAATAATTAACATCAGATGTTACACACCAAGTAATAAAACAATTTTATTACTTAGGATCGTAGGAAAGATATTCTATTAAATAGAATACAATATTCTATTAAATAGAATAAACGATAAACTTTTATTTATACCTCTTAGGTGTAAGTAATTTCCATTATATAACTATTATATAAAAGAAACATTCAAATCTTAAACTTTTCAAGATTCGGATTTTCTACCTATACATATCATATATGTAACTGTAGAAATTAATGGAACATTAATTAAAGAGATGAATTAGTGTTACTGGAGCATAACCCCAAGAGTATTGAAACTAATTCGGTAACATTCAATATCAGACGAATCAAATCATATAAGATTCGATTGCTCCCACTACTCAATTCCATCAAGATGGAATCGTGGAAGAACAATATTGAATATGAATCATATTCACTGAACAACCTTAGAACTAATTGCTTTAAATTCATATGTTTGATCGTATCAAAGATCTTTGAACAGTTCAAAGACATGTAATGAATTTTAAGGATAAGTTTTCAAAATTCTTCAGATTGAATATATTTGAACAAGTAAAAAATGTTCAATCTACGTTTCATCAGAACAGATTGAAAGTTCTTGATACTTTCAAGACTTTCAATATGTGTTCCTTCAGAAACACGTAACTAAGTTATGACAATTCATCAACTAAGTTACGAAATAAAGAAAACTACCTTAAGCAATTATTATTTATAAACTACATACATCCAATGTATCAGTTAAATAAATTTGGTGGTCCAATGACAATCATTGGTTAAACGAGATCTTAATCACTTTCCTGAATACAATATTCATTAAATGGATAAGGATGTGTGGTATGATGTAGTATCAAACCATCATTTACCATACGGATTGAGCATCCAATACTTAAGTGATTAAATTCATAAAGCACCGTTCTAAATTATTTACTTTACCGAATATTTTTCTTAATGTTTATCTTACGCCAATGACACTACTAGTTATTATAAAATATGTAACAATTATTTATAAAGAACAAGTGACTATCCAATAGTCGCAAGTTCCGATATCAAATATCAAAACAATCGTTAACCAATATTTCAAATAACTAGACGAGAGATCTGGTATCCAATACCTATAGTTGTAGTATTGTGAAAATCGATATTTTCTATACACAAATATATGCATCCCCTTTCTTTAGCTTTACTATTTGCATTCAACTATTCACAACAATTGTAAATAACTGATTAGAAATTATGTCAGACACATTACCTCTAAAGGTAATTAAAGCTTAGAAACGTCATTACTAGATAAACAAATACCTAATAGGGCTTTCTAAATGCCAGTCAAGAATCTCGAGACATGAACTAATTCAAGTCAATTCTTATTGCATAAGAAACTATTATCTCTAAAGTATTATATCCTATAGGGATATCTATCTAGATTATCTATCATGACTTAGAAACTAAGTCACTAACCATCTTTATTTTGAAGAAAATCGGAACAATAGTTCCCGATGGTTTAGACCAATATAATAATATCCTAGTCTAGTAGTATCTAGAACCTATTCTAGAATAACTGCAACCAAGAGTCAAGTCAGATAACATATCATAATATGTGTGTAGTAAATAAAAGTTTAATTCTATCTACTATAGAATAAGGAAACAAACAAGCGGCAATTTCCATAATAACATACACTGCCTAAGTTATGGAATATTTTAAACTTAGCAGTGCCTCCCACTATTTTTACGTAATGCCGTAATCCCCAACGGAAAGACGAGAATTCAATAATTAAATCGAATTCCATAATGGGAAGATGACCCCATGAATATATTTCGACTCACAGCAGAGGCACGGTCTCGCCTACGTATATTCACAGGTAGACAACTGTACGTGCCAAAATTGGACCCGAGGGTAAAACTGTCTTTTCACGTCAAGATTCTATACTAAAAGCCCATAAATATTGGCCCTTAAAAAACATATTAGAAAACCCAGCCCATTAGACTTTATTCTCCCGGTACAGAACACTACAAATGAAAAGCTAAAAAAATAGACAGCATAAGACATGATTGTTACTAACTATTTTGCTTTTTCTAAACATAGACACATGCAACGCCGAAAGTTGGATCCAAGACACGTTATGGGTTCCATAGCCAGGTATATCAGCACATTGTGGACCCACTGCCAGCTTTCATCACAGCTACAAAATGTTCTCTTTTCAGATCTATAAAAGGGAAGATAATTCAAGGTTCGAGGCAGGCAAAACAACACACTTAAAAACTTCTATTCTCTGACACAAGTTCTGAGAATTCCATTCCTTTGTCACCGCCCTCACGGCTATCAAAAGAGAGTAAGGTAACAATAAGCCTTATTTCCTCATATTACATAAATGGCAGCTCATTTCACTATACTGACTTGAGCGTTGGAGTGTACCCGGCACCCACCATACCGGTGGTAGTCTACTCCCGTTCATTTTATCTTTGTTTTGCAGGATCGTCAATGCCCCCAATCTACAAATTCTGATTGTGGACCTCGGGCAAAAACCAGCATCCACAATTTGGCGCCCACCGTGGGGATTTGGCGATTTATAGCAAACAAAAGATTTCACAGTCTGCAATTCTAATTGTCATTCATGGCTTCAAGCAGCGAGCTGACACCAGATCCAACTTCAGCCCAAATATCTATGCTACAAGAACGGTTACGAACTTTGGAGGAGGAGAATTTGACCATGCGAAGCTCCAATACAAACCTTCGAAAGCAGTTAGAATTAATCTCTTCCACCTCTCAACAACGTGATTCTCCGGGTAATACCAACAATGATTTAATCCCATCCAATCTTTTGGAAACATTCAACGGTGTGGCAAATGACACTCCTTCGCCAGGAGACCACCCAAGTAATCATACAGTTCCGCCAATTTCCCCAGCCGACCAGGCTCAGCAAGTCGCTTCCAACATGCGCAAAGAAATGTTAGAGTTCAAAGAAGCAATATTGTCCAGTCTACCAGGCGTCAAACTGCCAATAAGGAAAAGTAGAGCTGGAACAATTTCTGACACACCATTTTTCGAGTCTATCACCTCTGTAGAATTGCCAAGGAAATTCAGCCCTCCAGATATGAAAACGTATGATGGATCTACTGACCCGACGACGACCACATCATCCATTACAAGTATAAGATGATGTCAACAGGCCTGACTCCTCGACAATGGGAGGCCGGAATGTGCAGAGGATTTGGGGAGACATTGGCGGGTCCAGCCCTAACTTGGTTCATCAATCTCCCGTATAGGTCCATTGGGTCATACCAACATCTG
>SKCR01011328.1:0-13197 GCA_019454045.1 Zanthoxylum bungeanum | reverse complement strand
CGGTTTGAGGTCTTCCCTTGCGAGGGGTGAGTGCGGCCTTAAATCTTTGTCCCGGTTCACACCGGGTGGCGACTCCATGTTATTTCGTACTTCCCAACTAGGCCGCGAGCCTAGAACAGCGTCGCCCAGGTCCCGTTGTCTACAGTCTGGCGACTCCACTGGGGATAGAGAATTGGCCCCGAAATCATGTCTTGTGATGTTTTTGATTTGTGCTTTAGTTAACCGTGTCTATAGTGGGTTGAAAGGGGTTTAGTTAAAGGCATTGTCATAAACCCGCATGAGAACCATAGTTTTATATCCTATAGAAGTTGCCAATTTTATGCTTTTGATAACCACATGCATATTATATCTCATATGTCGCATGCATCTCATGCATACATGCATCATGTTAACCCTCTGTGTCTTAAAAGCCATCATAGATATCTGTTGGGTTAGAGAAAAAAAGAGGATTGTCAAGAGGAGTTTAGCAAACATGGATAGCGGGGAAGAGGAAATCGAGAAACAGAAAACCTCACGGCAATGATAGAAAGACCAATGGGGGGCCTTCAAAAAAAAAGAAAGAAAAAAAAGAAAGAGAAAAGAAAGAAAAAAAAAAGAGAGGGAAAAGAAAAGGAAAAAGGAAAAAAAAAAGAAGAAAGAAAAAAAAAAAAAAAAAAGAGAAAAAAAAAGAAAAAAAAGAAAACGAGAAAAAAATTGTTGATGATGAAACTAGGATGAAACGATTGCTTTAGGGTGAAACCTTAGAAACGATAAACCCTTGACGTGCTTTTATCTGATACTTTGAGTAATTGATCTATGTTACACTCGTGAGCACTTGATTATGGTTCTTAGCAGTGAAGACCTGAGTAGTTGGCAAAGTGACTAGTCGAAGAAATTGTAGGTCGGTGAATGACCGTTTGCTTAGATGTCTATCTGGATTTGCCTATGTTATGATGTGTGGTATGGTTTGAAAAATGAAGAAAAGTCTCTAAAGAAAAAAAATCGAACCACCTATAACCGATAAGCGTGAAGCTACCCATGGGCGAGTATTAGGACCACCATGAGGAGAAATGCTACCTTAAAGGGTAGTGTGTTGAAAAAAAAAAAAGAGAGAAGAAAAAAAAAAGAGAAAAAAAAAAGAGAAAAAAAAATGAATTTCAAAATGAAAAGAAAAAAATGAGAGACAAAGGAAAAGAGAGATAAAGCCATACTACATTGAGCATGGAAAAGCAATTGCGGAATATAATTGAGATATCTAGGTTGGTTTGACCCACCGATCCCAATTTTTGAAACGAAATCATCGAGTTAGCTTACTTAAGGATTAAGCTGTGAAAAACCTTTGCACACATACACTTTGAGTCTGGCTTAGATCATTTATTCAAAGACTTGGATTTGAGTTGCATCGAATGTTTTGAAGGTTCTCTGGTCTCATTACTGAGCATTCTTTGAGGATGATAATATGTATAACTATTGAGACTATTTTCGTAGCATGTGATATAGTATGATAATATGGAAGGCCCCGCCATGTGGTTCATCTTGACCAAGTGCGAACGACGGAAAGCAGAAAGCTAAAACAAGACTGGGGGCGACCAGTCCACCACTTCGCGAATCTGGGACATAACAAGATATTGAACCATGAGACCAGAGAAAAGACTGAGCAATCACTTGGAGAACTGGGGGAAGACCTAACCCAGCGGAATAGGAAATTCATTCATGCATGCATGCATACACGTAACAAATTTTGCATTCTTTTTTTTGTGTTTTTGTTTTGTTTTGAATTCACAGGTTTCAAAGAAGGAAAAGAAAAAAGCGGCAAAGACAAGCCAACCATAATCAGCTACATATGAGTAGTAGTTTTGGGGATGAGTCCCAGGGTTGAAGCCCATATCAGTTTCAGTTTTGGGGATGAGTCCAGGGTTGAAGCCCATATCAGTTTCAGTTTTGGGGATGAATCCCAGGGTTGAGGCCCATATCAGTTTCAGTTTGGGGATGAGTCCAGGGTTGAGGCCCATATCAGCAGAGTTCGAGAATGAACAAGCCGAGAATGAACAATCCGAGAATGGATCAGAGTTCGAGAATGAACAAGCCGAGAATGGTAATCCGAGAATGGACCAGAGTTCGAGAATGAACAAGCCGAGAATGGTAATCCGAGAATGGATCAGAGTTCGAGAATGAACAAGTCGAGAATGGTAATCCGAGAATGGATCAGAGTTCGATAATGAACAAGCCAAGAATGATAATCCGAGAATGGAGCACAGTTCGAGAATGTACAAGTCGAGAATGACAAGTTCGAGAATGGAACAAAGTTCAAGAATGAACGAAGAATGGTAATCCGAGAATGGAGCACAGTTCGAGAATGCACAAGTCGAGAATGACAAGTCCGAGAATGGAACAAAGTTCAAGAATGAACGAAGAATGGGCAATCCAAGAATGGCACTCCAAGAATGGAACACGGTTCGAGAATGGACCACATCTTAGTAATGGTCCGAGGATGGACACCTCACAGTAACAGTTCGGGAATGGACCACCATCAGTTCATGATCAGTATCAGCCGGGTATGGTATTCTAAGGGCGAGTCCCACATCAGTTCATGATCAGTATCCGCCGGGTATGGCACTCTGGGGCGAGGCCCACTTCATTATCAGTCCTTGACGGGTATGACACTCTGCGGGTTGAGGCCCACATCACTATCAGTCTTTACCGGGTATGGTACTCTGGGGGCGAGGCCCACATCAGTTTCAGTCTGGGGCGAGGCCCGCATCATCATCAATATGGGTGCGAGGCCCATATTAGTTTCAATTTGCCCATATTAGTATCAGTCGGGGGCGATGCCCATACCAGTATCAGTTTGGACGAGGTCCATATCTATATCAGTTTGGGACGAGGCCCACATCAGTTTCAGTCCGGGGCGAGGCCCACAGTATTGCAGTATCAGTTTCAGCGGGAATGACACTCCGAGAATGGAGATTTTGGTCCGAGAATGGACAGTCCAAGAATGGACAGCTCGGGAATGAGCACGCCGAGAATGGCACATCGGGAATGGCACTCCAGGAATGAAGATCGGTTCAGGAATGGACCACAGCGGTGACAGTTCGGGAATGGACTTCATCACATCATATCACAGCAACACTCCGAGAATGGAGATCGATTCGGGAATGCAGCACGGTGGAGTTCGGGAATGGACTTCACCACACCACAGCACGGTGATGGTTCGGGAATGGACCTCATCGCACCGACATCAGCATCAGTTCAGCCGAGAATGGCAATCAGAGTTCGAGAATGAACAAGCCAGGAATGATACTCCGAGAATGGAACACGGTTCGAGAATGGACCACCATCATATCAGCATCAGTTTGGGGCGAGGCCCATATCAGTATTAGTTTGGGGCGAGGCCCATATCAGTATCAGTTTGGGCGAGGCCCATATCAGAATCAGTTAGGGGCGAGGCCCATATCAGTATCAGTTTGGGGCGATGCCCATATCACTATCTGTCTGGGGGCGAGGCCCATATATCAGTTCGAGGGCGAGGTCCCTATTGTCAGCGGTGTTGGGTCGAGGTGCCCCCGTTGTCGGTTATAGTTCCGGGTCGAGGTGCCCAGGGTCGAGGTGCCCACTACATCATCATATGAGGGCGAGGTCCCTATTGTCAGCGGTGTTGGGTCGAGGTGCCCAGGGTCGAGGTGCCCAAATCATTATCAGTTTGAGGGCGAGGTCCCTATTGTCAGCGGTGTTGGGTCGAGGTGCCCAGGGTCGAGGTGCCCCCGTTTTCGGTTGCAGTTATTGGGATGCGTCCCAGGGTCGTGGACCCACTGCATCACATTTTAGGGATGCGTCCCCGGGCCGAGGCCCATTTTTTCAGCGGTAAGGGGATGCGTCCCAGGGTCGAGGCCCCCGTTGTCGGTTGCAGTTATTGGGATGCGTCCCAGGGTCGTGGAGACACATCATCAGTTCGAGGGCGAGGTCCCTATTGTCAGCGGTATTGGGTCGAGGTGCCCATGGTCGAGGTGCCCCCGTTGTCGGTTGCAGTTTCGAGATGCGTCCCAGGGTTGAGGGCCCACTGCATCATCAGCACAGTTCACATTCGGTGGTTCGGGAACAAAGCCCAGAGGTCGAGGCACCTCGCCATCATATCAACTCAGTTCAAAGCAGCAGCAGCCACCAGGTGGCAGCTGGCGAGCGAGGTAAGTAATAATGCATTGCACGTACTTTGATAGGATTGTCATTGTCACACACTGCACAAGTCCCATCAAAGTGGGGGCGACTGTAGGCACTGCATTTTTGCGTATAAGCCCGATGATGAGTCTCGTATGGAGACACTACCTCTTTAGTTGTGAAAGCCGCGTGAAACGGACGTTGGAAGGGTAAAATTGGAAATTAGCATTAGCATTTTTGTCAGATTTAACTCGCTTGTTTCGCTTCGGTTTCGCTTGTTGGACCTCTATTTTAAAACATACCAAACCCATTAAATCACATCCATAGATAATTAAAACATTTAAAATATATGTCACAAATTAAATTTAAATTAAATCTAAGTAAATTAAATAACCAATTAAATTAAATGTTAAATATAAAACTCACAAACCAATTAAATTAATTAAATTAAATTCACAAATTAAATTAATTGCAATTCAAATTAAATAAAACAAAATAAAACAAATTAAAATCAAATTAAAATCAATCACCTAATTTAAATAATCCCCTCCTAAAATACACATATTCTTTCCCTAAATAAGTTAAATAAATCCCTCCCTAATTAATTGATTTTATTTCCTAACAAATCCCATGCAAACCCTAGTCAACAACTATATAAACATAACAAATCTAAACACTCGGACGCTTCTCTCTCGACACCAACAAAAAATAAAAAGAAGTCTCCATTTCATCTTCTCGGCCACCACTCAAACAAACCTAAGCCCTCCATCCACGCAATAGAACAACCTCCCAGCTCCCACTCACAGATTCACAGAAAAGAAATGAAACCCTAAATCTCTCTTGGCCACTCTCCTCACGCTAAACACAGATCCATAAGCCGTGAACCACGAACACAATAAACTTCACGCCCCCATAACCAGCCCCTCTCCATACCTTCTCTCCTCTCTATCGGCAAAACCCCCCTCAGCGACGCATGAAGAAACCCTAAAGCCATGCACACGTAACCTCTCTCTTCTCTTCACAAAATACAAAAAACAATAACCCTAAACTGCCAGTGCACGTTTCACCCATATCCCTCTCAATTCAATAAATAACACAAAGCAAATTCACCAAGCAATCAGACGCACACATCACTCAATTTCAGTCTTCATAAGCCACGCAAATAGGGACCCTAAAGCCATCAGCGAGCAGCATCTCTTCAATCAACACGCCTGCTCCACTCACGTTCAGCCCATCACGCCTGGTAGCCCCTTAACGCACAAAGTCCCTTGCCTTCACGCTAACCACTCCTTCAGCCCTCAATACACAAACACACGGTCAGCCAACCAGATCAGACCTTCCACCGATCAAACATCAATAAACGACACAAGCAACTTCACAGCACCATCTCCATAACATCCCACAAAAATTGCCTCTTACCGACACCCCAAACAGCCCACTAACCGATTGAATAACCACCGAAAACTGCACTGAAACACAGCCCATTTGACCACCGAACTCGCCCTAAAACTGCCCACAAAACTGTCCAGAAAATTGTCCAGAAAACTGCCAAAATAGTCCTCAAACAGTGAACAATACACCACAAACAATGACCAAAAAAACAGAAGCAGAAACACCGCGAAACGGAAAGTAAAAACAGCAGCCTAAACAGTGAAACAACCGAGGAAATACGTTGGATTAGTGAACATGAAAAGTTACGGAACATCAACCCTTCCAACGGCCGTGTATTTGTACCGGCTTTCGAGAGACGACAAAAGAGGTTAGACCTTAGGGCACCTTTTTATTTATTACTTTTCATTTATTATTGTTTATTTTAATATATTATCGCATGAGAGTCGTTTGAAGCATGATGTGATTGTTGGATGAGCGGGATATGTGTTCCTCTTTTGTGGTATATCGGATGGAAACCCGGACGTAAATTCCATAGCCGATTCCGAATGGACGGTAGTATGGTCTACACTCGGGATACAATGCCACGTACCACTTAAGATACACGTATCTCGTCTCATCCAAACTTGTATTTGAGCATGTGATAGTTCCTAGATTGTTTATTTATTAATTTAAGCATGATTTAGTTTAGTTTGTTATTTATTTGTAAAGCATATTTAGGTTGTTCTTTATGCATGTTATTAGTTTATTATGATGTGTTTGGGTAATGATTTATGCATGTTGATTTAATGGTTCTATATGCTCGTTGTGTTACATTGCGTGGAATTATTTGGAAGAAAGCATGTTAGATCTAAGTACCCTTGAGCATGATTATTGAGTAGATCGGTTGATTAATTGCAGAAATCATATCATCACAAGTGACATAAGTAAGGGACCATTCCGAACCCAACAGTTTGAGGTCTTCCCTTGCGAGGGGTGAGTGCGGCCTTAAATCTTTGTCCCGGTTCACACCGGGTGGCGACTCCATGTTATTTCGTACTTCCCAACTAGGCCGCGAGCCTAGAACAGCGTCGCCCAGGTCCTGTTGTCTACACCTATTCTGAGACTGGTTTGGGAGGTTTTGGGTCATTTTGAAGTTGCTCCTTCACAGCTGATGCCAAATGCGTGGAGGATTTTATTGTCGATTGAATGTTTGTCTTTTGAGTTGGGAATACTCTTTGAGGTAAATGATGTTTTAGAGACGTACTACCTGAAGGAGCATTTGAAGGGGAAATGAAGATATACATTGATCCTTCGTCAGAGAAAGACGCATTTAGTTACTGGATTGCCAACTAATGATAGGGGAAATTGACAGTTTGATTACTTCTTTGCTAAGGATGAGGGTATATTTGGATCGACCGGGGCTGGTCGCATCCCAGAATTTTGGTGTCTGTCGAGTGAGTAGCGTTCTTTTCTCTAACTTTTAATCCCTGAATCTTGCTTACGAATTCAAATAACCATGTGCTTGTCGCTGCAGATCCTCTACAAAATAAGACATTCGTTATGACCACACGTGCAATCTCCAACACCAAAGCAATCCTACCTTGTCGGCCGAGGAAAGATTTTACAGGACCATCTTAGTGGAGAATAGATTAAGGGCAACACCGTTGTGGAAGGAAATTTATCAACGAGAAGGAGAAGGTAAAATTCTGGCATTTTGTAACGACATTTTGCCCGTGATAAATTGTAGATGGTCGTGTCAAAAGTTATATGGAGAGTCTAGATATCGAGAGCCCCTAAAACCTGAAGAACTTTTATGCGCAGAGGAAATGATGACTGAACCATTTACTGTAGCTTCGCTCGACGAAATGAAGAGCCGGAAGAAGTCAAGGAAGTTGAAGAAGAAAGAAACAGAAGTCGAGAAAGAAACTTGTCCTTAGCAAAGAGAAGTTTTTTCAAGTCAGGGTGTCGCAGACAAGGCGAAGTCGACCGAAATGATTTCAGCGGGGAAGAAAAGGAAATCTATCGCCGAAGTGGAAGAGGACTCTGATAACATCACTTTAAGGGTTCCACGAGATTCGACTGCAATTTCTGATCCTTCAAGCATTGATTCATTCGTGGAAGGGCTTCTTCTAGAGGAGGGTGAAGTTAGGTTAGCCCAAATCGGTCCGGTGGAGGTTATGAAGAAAGCCATTGCTCTGAATTATCAAGTGAGTAGAACTCTCCTCATTATTTATTTGGGGTCGAATGAGACTCTGACTAAACCTTTTCAGGCGCTGGAGTGCAGTCTATTTATGCGGAAGAATGCAGAATCCAGTCAGAGGAGGACTAGGGAGATGGAGAAGACATTGTCGGCGGTGAGGAAAGAAGCTTCAGATCTAAAGTCTGGCTTGGTCGCTTCTCAAAGGAAGGAGAAGGGGCTCGAGAAGGAGTTGAAAGAGGTAAAGGCTACTTTGAGGATGGAAAAGGAAACGGCAGAGCTATTAATTGATAGTTATAAAGAAAGTTTTGAAAGTGTTAAAAAAGAGAATGAATTATTGTTAGAGCAAATGGAGGATATCGCCATTGACTCCATGTTTAAAAATAGATTTGACTTAATGAGGGAATATCTTGCTGGGAAACGCGTAGACTGGAAGCCGGAGAAATGGATTAGGGAGTATGAAAGACGTGCCGCCAGTATTTCTTCGTCGACAGAGGAAGATTGTGAGGAAAAAGGTCTAGAAGTTGAGTCGAAGAAGGACAAGGTGGAGTCAGATGCACTTCCTGTAGCCGAAACGGAAGAGGTCGAAAAACATTTACAGGAGGGAGAGGATGTTGGACCGGCAGTTATTGGCACCGAATCGACGATGGTGGTCGAGACCGAAGAAGGTGTTCCTGCCATTCTTCCAACAAATGTCGATGAAGGACCAGCCAGTGTCTCCGAAATCTAAGAGTTAAATATGTAATTTTTAACATTTTGTATAAAAGTTCTTCGCGGTCGGATAGGAAGGCGAAAAGCCGAAATACTGAACAATTAATTTTGTGTATATATCGAATGATATTTTAATGAACGAAGTTTAATTGCAATTAGTCGAATGACTTCTACAAATTTCCTTATTCCATACTTATAACAATGACTAAAATACTGGAAAGGATAACTTGCTAACAAAACAAACAACAAAACATAAGTGTTACCGGATGAATCGCTTAAGATGGACTGCGTTCCAACTGTTGCGCAAAGGAGTCCCCTCCAAGGTCTGCAGCTTGTAGGCTCCTATCCCGACTACTTTCGTGACGAGGTATGGGCCTTCCCAATTTGGACCCAACTTTCCATCTCCAATTTCCTTAGTGTTATGTAACACTCTCCGTAGTACCCAATCTCCTTCCTTGAAAGTTCTACTCCTGACGTTTTTGTCGAAGTATCTGGCCATCCTCTGCTGATGAGCAGCCAGTCGAATGGAAGCTCGGTCCCTTATCTCGTCTACTGTGTCGAGATTGAAATTCATCAGCCGTTGATTATTTTATTCGTTGAGCCATTGGTAGCGTGGGGACGGAATGTCTTCTTCGGTTGGAATTACAGCTTCCGTTCCAAATGCCAAAGCGAAATGAGTTTCGCCTGTCGAAGATCTTACTGTAGTCTGGTATGACCATAACACTCCTGGTAGTTCATCCTCCCAAGCGCCTTTAGCCTTCTCCAATCTCTTCTTCAAAGTGTTCAGGATCGTCTTGTTGGATGATTCGGCCTGTCCGTTCGCTTTTGAAAATCGTGGGTTTGAGAAGCTCAATTTTATACCCCAGTTCCTACAGAAGTCCTGAATATGATGGCTGATGAATTGAGAGCCGTTGTCGGTCACAATTTCTCTTGGTATGCCGAATCGACAGATGATATTTTTCCAAACGAAAGTTTGAGCTTCCTTTTCGCGTACTCTAGCGAATGCTTTAGCCTCTATCCACTTCGAGTAATAATTTGTCATCACAAGCATGTAGATGTGTTGCCCAGGAGCGGTTGTTAGTTTTCCTACAATGTCCATTCCCCACTTCATAAACGGCCATGGAGATAGAATGTGATTTATTCTTTCTGGTGGTAGATGGGGAACTGGAGCAAACTTTTGACACTTGTCACACTTTTTAGCGAATTCAGTCGAGTCAATCTTCATTGTCGGCCAGTAATATCCTGTCGAGTGGGCTTGAAGGGCCAAGCTCCTACGGCCTGAGTGGTTCACACATTCCCCTTCATGCAGTTCTGTCAATACATGCTGTGCTTCGTCGTGTGAGAGACATTTCAAGTAAGGTCCTGTGAATGATCTTCTCAGCAGCTGACCGTCGAACAAAACGAACCTAGCAGACTATTTTTGGACTTTTCTGGCTTGCATTCTGTCTCCTAGAAGCACGTCTTCTTGTAAATACTTGACTATAGGCGTCATCCAAGTGTCAACTGAATCGACCGCTGCAACAGTTGTTTTTTCCTTCCAGATTTCTGGTGTAGGCACTGCATTTTTACGCATAAAACCCTATGATGAGTCTCATTTTGGAGACACTACCTTTTAAGTCACGGAGGTCACGGGAAACGGACATCGGAAGGGGAAATTCAGAATAAACAAGGTTCACTGTTTTCGTTCGTGCTGTGTTCGTGTTTACGTTCGAACATCAAACGGATTGCGAGCGTTCGTGCCGCGTTCGAGGAAGCGTTCGAACGGTGTCGGTAATTCTGGTTTTGCTGCTAGCCTCACATCCAGCCCAATTAGCCCCCAAAGCCCATAAAACACATCCCAATTTAAATAAATAAATATTAATTAAAACATTAACTAAATAAATAATAATTAAATTAATTAAATGATTAAATAAAACATATACCAAACATAAAATAAACAATTACCAACTTAAACTAAAATCATGCCTAAATTAAACAAATCACACACTAAATCAAAATATAATCATGCCTAATTAAAATCAATCAACCAATTATATTCCCAATCTAATAAGATTATTCCCAAACTTAAAATATTGTATTCCTAATCCAAGCCAATCAAATATCCAACCTTCCCTATCTAGCCAAGATTTGTCCCCCCTCAATCTTTGACTTCCCTTAACCAAACCAAATCAAATCTCTTGACTTCCCTTAACCAAACCAAATCAAATCCCTTTCCTTGTCAAACCTAACCCTTTGCCTATAAAAAAGAACCTTTCACCAACATTCTCAAAGGTAGTCCCTAGCTAGCTAGTCTCTAACTCATACACAACACACATAAAAACTACAGGAAGAAGACACCCAAAAACAGTAAGCAAAAGATAAAGAGGAAATATGAGCAGAACGGAGTTGGAGCCGCAAGCAAATCAGTAAAGACAACGAACGAGAACAGTGAACCAGTGAACCGAGAGAGTTGCGGAGCATCCACCCTTCCGACGATCGTGTACCATACATCCGAGAGGTGATTTAAAAGGTTAGACCTGATGGTACCTTTTCATTAGTTTATATTCATTGTTTATTGAATTCTATTCGCATGAGAGTCGTCTATGAATGCATGTTGTGGTCTTCGAGTAGATAAATATGCATGAATTATGAGATGTAATATGTTGTGGGTATTGGATGAATGAGAGATGTGTCAACTATCGCGGTATATCGGATGGAAACCCGGACATAAATTTCATAGCCGATTCCGAATGGACGGTAATATGATCTGTACTCGGGCCACAACTCCACGTACCACTTGAGTAAACGGCACATTCTCTTGTTTTGTGTTGCTTTCATTTATTTATTCCTCGTCATTTAAATTATGTATGTCGTTAGTTATGCATGATTCAACCAAGCGCATGGGCTTAGTGAGTTAGTCCAAAGGTCCTCCATTTAGGAGATAAAGAGCCCCAAAAGGTCACCTTTACGGCAGTGCTTCGCCGCGCCCTTTTATTTTCTGTTTATGTATTGCATCCTATTTCATGCATCAGGTCCGTGTCCGTTCGAACGCGTTCACGAACGCAACTCGAACGCGCATGTGTTTTTGCCTTATTATGTGTCAGGTCTCGTATCCGTTCGAACGCGTTAACAAACGCCATACGAACGTGAGCTTTCTGTCTCATCTCCGTTCGAACGCGTTTACGAACGCTACTCGAACGTGAGCATTCTGTTTCATTTCCGTTCGAACGCGTTTACGAACGCTACTCGAACGTGAGCATTCTGTTTCATTTCCGTTCGAACGCGTTTACGAACGCTACACGAACGTGAACACACTGAACTGAGTCTGTCTTATTATATTCATGCATAATTGCCTATTGGTTGATCTTTCTTATGCAAATGTGTCACAATTCGTATGCTTATGTCATGATAACATTTGAGTATTATTTCTTGCGGTATATCGGATGGAAACCCAGACGTAAATTCCGTAGCCGATTCCGAATGGACGGTAGTGCGGTCTGTACTTGGGCTACAATTCCACGTACCGCTTGGAAAAGTGCCCATATGTGTGCTTGTAGGGTCAATATGTGTGCTTGCGTTTTCCTGAATGTGATATGTAAATTTGTATGTTCGTTGCTATCTTGATATATGTTAAGCATGCAATTTTAAATATGAGATATATGTAAAAGCGTACACATAAGTTTTATTTTGCATATGAGAATTTAGAAGCATGATACTATTGGAAATAAGTGTTACTTAAGCTTAGTTAAATTATTACATGAATCATTTCATTACAAGTGACATAAGTAAGAGACCATTCCGAACCCAACGGTTTGAGGTCTTCCCTTGCGAGGGGTGAGTGCGGCCTTAAATCTTTGTCCGGTTCACACCGGGTGGCGACTCCATGTTATGTAATCCTTCCCAACTAGGCCGCGAGCCTAGGAACGGCGTCACTCAGTTTCTGTGTCCCACAGCTGGCCAGCTCAAATACACTACAGGTATTGTTCGTGGTTCATCCCCCTCCATTGTCGATCCAATGGTTGCCAATGCATCTGCTTGAGAGTTCTCACTTCTTGGGATTTGGGTGATGGAGAATTCTTCAAATGTCGACCGTATATCATTTACCTTTTGTAAGTAGGAGGCCATTGCTTGACCTCAGGCATGATAGGATCCCAGGATCTGGTTGACAATCAATTGAGAGTCGGAATTCACTTTTATCCCCCTTATAGCATAAAATTCCTCGGTTAGTGACAAATGTTGTCTTCTCTTGAACGTCTGGATGCATGAGGATCTGGTTGTAATCTGAATACGCATCCATAAAGCTTAATAGCTCATCTCCAGCTGTAGCATCGACCATTGAATCAATATGTGGCAGTGGGAACGAATCCTTTGGACAAGCTTTGTTCAGATCCGTGAAGTCAATGCAGACTCTCCATTTCCCAATTTTTTTCTTCACAACTACGACATTTGCAAGCCACTCTGGAAATTATACTTCCCTAACTGCTTCATTCTGCAATAACTTATGAACCTCTTCATCTATGATCCGGTTCCTCTCAGGGGCGAACTTCATTCATTTCTGCCTAACGGGGTTGTGGCCTGGATCCACATGCAATTCGTGAGTAATGAGCTCTGGGTCGATTCCAGTCATGTCTTTGTGAGACCATGCAAAACTGTCATGTCGATTTTTAAAGAATTCAACTAAATCTGCTCTTAGTTTGGGATTCAAATCAGCTTCAATCAATGCCTTGTGATTTTGAAATTGATGGTGAATCTGGACCTCATCGAGCTCTTCTAGATTTGGTAGAGTCGGCTCCGGAGCACGAGGCCCA
>SKCR01011327.1:0-13227 GCA_019454045.1 Zanthoxylum bungeanum | reverse complement strand
CCGATACGGCCGATATAACAATACTACTGTATACTACGCCTGATACAGATCTATATATTCCTGTAAGAATATTTCCGGAGAATTGGGTAGGCATGGCGCTTTGCTAGAAGCCAACCTTGTCTTGTGAATCGGTAAAAACATAGTACTAGGTACTTACGTGTTCGGATAGTCCGACGACCGATTTACTGCCAACATATCCGGGGATCTCATGGGTCGCTTCCCAATGATACACCGATGACGTATGACTCGCACATTTATTAATCTGGGATTAATTTGATGAGAGAGAAAATTAATCTAGGATTAATTACGGAGATATTTTATCTAGGATAAAATATCGTCTGAAGAGAGAAAACGATTAATTCGGAATTAATCAATTAAATTAATATTCGATATATTAATCGAAATTAGATTTCGACGCAGAATTGAAATTGGATTTTAATTCGGGCGAACGAATTAATTTAGAATTAATTCGTTAGCGACGTGAATAGTGAATTTACTAGGCGTAATCATTTAATTAAGACGCGACGAAAAATTTGCTAATTGAGAATTAGTGAACTTGAGCTCGAGTGTGATTGCGAGCACATTCATATTTCGAATTCGAGTGCGGCAATGCAAGTCACATCAAGCGTCAAATCATTCGTCACATCAAGCGTCAAATCAAATGTCACTTTGAGTGATGTGATTGATTGTGTGATTGATTGATTGAAAGACACACATCACTTTAATAAAGTGAAAATGAATAGTGATGTGTTTTGGTGAAATAGTGCCTAGTTGGTGGAAAGTATTTACCATTATTTAATTAATTATTTGGTGAATTTTTATGTATTTTTATGGTAAAATATATAAACCATTTTTGGAAAAGGGTTTGACCAACTAATTCACATTATTCTTCTCTCCACACTCTCTCACATTCACGCCCAAATGGGCAGTGAATAAACTCACTGGTTTCTTCATTTTTCCGTGAGAAGGGAAGCATTTGTGCCTTGATTTTGTGGCAAAATCAAGCGGAGCTAGCACTCCGAGAGACTTGCGAAGGTGTTAGGGGGGAACTCACCCACGAGCCGGAATCGTTCGACGCAAATTCGAGGCTCAAATCTCAGCTCAAAACCGAAAACAGTGGACTGAAATTCTGCTGCAGTGAGCGCCTAATCCAGTGAGCAATCTTGGAGTTTTGTTCGTTTCGTCGCACAACCGATCGATGTGAGTATTCCGCAACTCCTTTGATGTATTCACACATGTATTTCATGTCTTGTTTGATCTTGGGACCTAGATATAACCAACAATGGTATCAAGAGCTATAGGTTCAAGCATGAAATTGTAGGGCTTAAAATTTGGGTAAATTTGTTTTGAGCATGATTTGAATAAATTGATTGTTTGAGTATGCTTATAACATGTCTAATTGCATTTTGGTTGGACCAATTTGTTGAAAAATGATTTGGAATTATTTTCCCCAAAAATTATACCTTGGCCGAATGTAAATTGGATTTTGGTAATTTGGAATTTTTGATTTTGATTCATTGGATGAGTTAGAATCATGTAGGATGATGTTAATTTGGAACTAATTGGATTGGATTTTGAATTGAACATAAAATCCCCAAAAGTTATCATGTTGGCCGAATAGGTATATGCCCTAATGTCTTGGAATTTTGATTTTTGAACAATTGGATGTGTTGGAAATCATTTAGGATGTTGATTTAATGTCGATTGTGGGTTTGATTGGATTGAAACCAAATCGGACACAAAATACCTCCTTTGGCCGAGAGCTTTAAAGCATGTAATGGGTTTGATTTTTTCATTTATGTGTTGGACATGTGATGATGAATGAACATGATTAATTGGACTAATTTAGTGTTTTGGAAATATTGATTTAGTTGGTTAATCATGTAATGCACTTTAGGTAATTAAATTGCGAAATTGGATTTGTGTAATTTAATGAATTAGGCCTTTAAATTGGATTTGGGCTTATTATGTTGTAAATGGGCTTATTGGGCTTTGTTGTACAAATTTGGATTTGGGCAATTGGATTGGATCCAATTGGGCCCAAAGCCACTTCCGTTAAGCCCAAATGCGACTTAATGAACCTTTAAAGTTTAATTGGGCCTAATGGACCTAAATTGATTTATGGGCTTATGGGGTAAATCCCGGATTGGATTTTGGTTATTCGGTTTGACCCGAGTTGACCAAAAGTCCACGCCTTAAGAAATCAATTAAAAGTCCATTGGACTTTAATTGAATTGATGTGGACGTTAATCGGTCTTTGAGACGCGTTACGATTAAATTGGAATTTAAATCGTAAAAGGTTATTAATAAAGTGTAATGTTAATTGGAATTGAATAGTGAATTAGTATTAAATACATGTTAAATTTGATTTAATGATGTAGTTTAATTTAATTCATGAATTCGTACTTTCAGTACTTATTCGCAAAAACGAGTTTGACTCGAGCAAAATCAAATCGTTGTTTGAACATTGGATGATCACATAATTATCAGATTAATTAATTTGATTAGATTGATTGATAGCATGCTTATGTGTGAATACATGGTTGTGATGAATGAATAATGTATATCGGATGGATATTAGTCGGGTGGGGCAATTTTGGAAATTGTTGTAATAAATTCGATTTATTAAATTGGACCTGCGTGTCCAGCCTTATCACCTTTATTCTCTATGTATTCTCTTCTCACCTATTCCCCTCAATGTAAATGAGGTTTCTTTAGAAGTGTAGTGTAACGGGTCGAAGTAATACAAGTGCTAGTTTGAGAGAGAAGGGAGAGATTTGATCTAGGATCAATGTGTTGAAGTATCCATCTGCATATCCTTTTATTTATTTTCATACTCGCTTTATTATGTATTTAGAATGCATGTTTAGGGTGTATGATGATGAGACCTTAACAAAGATAATGAAATTGGTAGCCAATTGCACGCGAAAAACCCTCGTTAAATATCAAGCGTTTATTTTCCTTCCATTGAGTGATTCTTGCTCAAGACCCGAGATTGGCAGGGTTGTTGGCAAAGTCAAGCCCTTGTCCATCGAAGATGTGTTTTAATAACGAGGCTTTGTTCCATATCGGTGTCGTGTCCAAGTTGTGGTTTGTTGGCCAAAGTCAAGACCACTTCTTGTCCATCGACATTGATTACGAAGCTTCCATGTCAATGGTCCGGCGCTTGACTGGGATCACTAGGTTTGTTGTGCCAAAGCCAAGGCCTAGTTGATTCAGAGGGAAAATGGTTAGGGTATATATTCGATATATAGGCATATATAAGATATATGTTTGGGACTTGGATGTCCACCTACTGGATCTAGGAGTTGGATGGGATCCAATTGATCTTCGAGATCTACCTAGTTAATTATCATACAATTTGTTGGCCAAAGTCAGATTGTGTGATTTAACGGGATCCTAGCCCACTAGGAAACACGATTTCCGAGTACTCGACAGAGAGTTAGAGGCTCGACGAAAAATAGTGGGAGGCAAGTATTGAATTTGCAACATTCGTTCGAATACTCGCTAAACGCGCTCATCTATATTTTACTCGTCATATTAATCAAAAGTATTAGTTGGACTAATATTTTATGTTGTTTTAAATATATATCTAGTTGGACTATATACAAACTCATTCAATATATAGTTGATTTTATAATTGGATTATAGTAATCAATATAATTGAATTAAAATTATAGTGATTAAATAATTGGATTATTGTAATCATTATAATAATAGTACCTTATTAAATTGATTAAATAGTTGGACTATTGAAATCAAGAAAGAATTGAAAAGTTGAATATTTAAAATATATAATCCTTGGATTAAATGTTTTAAATGATTTAATTTTCATTGGGAATAATAATAGGTTACTTTATTGGATAAAATAACTTGTTATATCTAAGCCCAAAATTAAGCAAATAAGTAGAGCATAAATCTTTGGAAGATTTATGTGATAATGACTTTAGTGCTTAATTTAATATACTTGACAATAAATCTATCTTTAGATTTAAAAGGTATTAAAATTGCAATTAATAATTCTTGGAGAATTAATTGACTATTCTAGTGGAGAAAAGTCAAAGTTTGCAATTGGGCAAGTTGCACAAGGTGCACATCATTTCAATATTCTAAAACCCAAGGCTTGGCCAAAGGTTTGTGAAATATTGAAAAGATAATTGACATATCCCAAAGTGACTACCATTTGGATATGGCAGACAGGAAGGAATTAAGGAAAGAGTGAGGCTCTGACTTTAAAAATATTTGTCAAAGTTATGTTCACTACTAGTATTGAAATTAGATTTTAAATACTTAGTGTGGTACATAAAATATATGTATTGATGTTCAGAATCTGCTATGAGCTAGATACTGACTTCAAGCCGAGATTTCTCTGCAAATCGGAAACGGGACGAAAGTCGCTGTTTCGACCGTAGATACCTAAGTTTAGGAACTACCCTTTGGGTATGTACTTAAATTAGAACTGTTATAATGTAACTAGTTTGACTAGAGACATTATCTCTATATCAGTGTTTAATCCGTTGCGGATAAACCTTTATATTCTAGAACACTAAAGTGTTTTATTATATAAAGATGATACTGAGATAAACACATTAGATGTGAATAACAGAATTTATATTTTGAATATAATAAAATCTCAAACATATAAAAATGACAAATAAATAGCTCAAATTGATTTGATCAATAGAGACTTATTTGTGGCATTGTTGTCTAGGACACAATTAAACGAGACTCGTATATCCACACTTTTGAAGAGTGGGTACTAGGACTGATTTGACTATTCAAATAAGGTATGCAAATCTAGTTTATTAGGTAAAGTACCTAAAATACTATATACTTGGTAATAGTATAAGGGCCACCGATCTGTTAGCCCTATTCATGGTGAAGTTAGTGGGCCCATATCTAGCTAGACTAGATGTGAACATGAATATTTCGTGACCTTAACGGATGTGGCATCGCGTTATGGTTATGTGTTTCTTTTGAAGAACACAAATCAGAAACTTTAAAGTTTCGACACGAAGCAAATAAACAGATCGGCTATAGTATTATTCCACCACGGTAAGACCGTAATGGAAAATACTTAAGCAGTAAGTTTCATACGTACATGAAAGAGTATGGTATTCTTTCATATTAGGACTCCTCCCGAGACACGTCAGTTAGACGGTGTGTCCGAACTAAAAACCAAATTTTGTTGGACATGATAAGGTTTATCACGAGTCACTCTGAGCTACTGTTTCCTTCAATAGGATATGTATTAACAGTGCAAAACTTATTTATAAGGTTCCATATAAATCTGTTTGACAGATGACATATAGGATATGAACAGGGAAGAAACGAGGTTTCTCATTCCTGATAATTGGGGTATGCCAGGCATAACGTTTGGATGATACATAACTAAAAGACCCGAAATGGATAAGTGCCAATATAGGTTATCCTATGGGAAACCATAAGTATAATACTTATAAATCTCACATGAGAACAATGTGATTGTTGCTCACCATGCGGTTTTCCTGAGAGGAATACCGATATGCAGTGGTCAGTGGGAGGATAGTGATACTCGATGAAAATCGGAGTAATACTGTTCTAGGCACGAAGTCCTTAATGGAACACAAATAGTTCATCTATGATGAATCTATACCATTAATCTTCAAATACACCAAGAAACAAGTAGATCGGATAGAGTCAGAAAACAACCTAGGGTATGGGTTTCTGATCTAACCTAATAAAGATGTCAATCTTATGAAGGTATATCCACCGACTATGTTTTGAGGAAGTGATACGAGGTATCGACTCCCTATTATGGCAAAGTGCCATGAGTCCGAAATGGATTCCATGTATAACAACTATTTGGGATACTAGTTGTTTGTACCATAAGGCATTGTGCCTATTGGTACATTAAACGTCTTCAAGGAAGACATACATGGAAGGCAACATACCCACGTACAAAGCTGGGCTTTTGACGGAAAGGTATCGTTATCAACATTGTGTTAATAACGGTTCAACTCTTACCTGTTGCCATGGTAAATCCATTTTGAAGATGCTTGTTGATAACTGCGTATTTCATTTATGAAATGTGTCAGTTATAGATCAAAATCGCTTTCCTGAAAAGGAAACCTTTTGGAGGATGTTTACAACATCCTGACGATTTTGTATAACCAACAAACGAGGATTGCGGGTTATTCGATCCATGTTTGGATTAATGCAAGCATAAGGTTCTTGGAACTGTCGTTTTGAAATAATCATAATGGTTTATGATTTGAATCAAAACGAAATAATTCTTGTGTATATAAGGAGGTTGTGGGAGAGCGCACTGACAGTTAAATTCCCATATAGCAATTGATGAAAGCTTGGCTTTCAATAGAAATTCTCCGTAGAATTCTGGGGAGTAACAACCTTTATTCAAGGAATAAAGATCTACTGGGATAGATTTGGAGTTGTTAACACTCTCTGGGAAATTGTACATTTAAAATGTACTTGATTTGGTGTCTCATACGCTTCGAGCATATAGAGTCACGATCAGGTCAATCCAAGTGATAGTCACTGGATTGAAATTAAGAACATCTGTTAGTATCTCAGAGAACTAAAGATGCTATCTTAAACTATATGGAGAAGGAGAACTTGAAGTGACTGGGATCACTGCTGCAAGTTTCCAAACGATTAAATAATACGGTACTATTAAGTTTGAACACTGGGACAGTGATCTGGAAATATTCCGAGCAAGATAACTGTTGCCGAATAAACAACAAATGCGGATTATTGCTGCAGCTGAGGCAGCAAAAGAATCCATTTGGATCGAAAATAAATCTAATTAGATTAGATATAGTTCTGTTAGCAGCTGAGCTAGGCGTCAGCACATGCTAAGGAATTAAAGGTCTCATCGACGATCCAGATATATACTTCTATATCATCTGATTCGTTCGGATCATACATCGTGGCGATGTGATGATCATAAATCACGTCAAACGATAATCATGCAAATCCGCTGACGAAAACCTTTCCTCAGCAATTTGAGCAAACCGTACATAGTTTGGGTGTGGGACACTTGAGTGACTGGCTATGTGCCAAGTGGGAGATTGTTGGACAAAATGACCCATAGCGTCACCATTTGCACATATCATTGTGTTGTTGTAGCAAATTAACTATGTGACAAGGAAATTGCACTCTCATCATTTGTGATTAGATCACCATAGATATATAAATGAAGAGAGATCCCTATGATTAGTTCCTGGATTGAGAATGATATGAGACAGTATCAGTCCCCGAAGGATTAATCATTAAATATCTCTAGCCGGAGTATTATCGAGACTGGACATCGATAATGCGAAATAGGCTAGTATTGCACTTGTGCGCGTTGTGAGGGCACAACAGCATAGTTCTCATATATATAAGTATTGGATACTTATGCAAGTGCGATAGGAGGTCGTGTTCCACCGATGGTACGGGAAACAGCTTCGCTCTGGATAGACCCCTCGGAATCCCATTGGTATTATGACTATGTGTCTATGGGAGGCCGAAATCAGGGTAGGTGTATTTGGTCTTAACCTGAGACTTGCACCGCTAATGCTTACGACAATCAATATACTTTAGTTGAGGTCGTCTAGGACTCTAACCGGTTCTTTGTACGCCAATGCTGGGTATATTGAGAATCGTAGAGTATTGGGTGTGATGTCAAGACGGAAGTATCACTCCAGTCATAGTGGAGATGATGTCACGCAGGATACGGTATTAGTGCTCTTAAGTGTTGCGCAACCATCGGGATATTATGACTAGGTCATGCATATCCGATTATAGAGACTAGTTACCAGACATCCGACATGTGCTTCGGACGGGGCAGACACTTATCGAGCCCCAGCCCTAGCACGTGACTATCCGATACTGGGCCGATATACACAATACTATGTATACTACGCCTGATACAGATCTATATATTCCTGTAAGAATATTTCCGGAGAATTGGGTAGGTATGGCGCTTTGCTAGAAGCCAACCTTGTCTTGTGAATCGGTAAAACATAGTACTAGGTACTTACGTGTTCGGATAGTCCGACGACCCGATTTACTGCCAACATATCCGGGGATCTCATGGGTCGCTTCCCAATGATACACTGATGACGTATGACTCGCATATTTATTAATCTGGGATTAATTTGATGAGAGAGAAAATTAATCTAGGATTAATTACGGAGATATTTTATCTAGGATAAAATATCGTCTGAAGAGAGAAAACGATTAATTCGGAATTAATCAATTAAATTAATATATTCGATATATTAATCGAAATTAGATTTCGACGCAGAATTGAAATTGGATTTTAATTCGGACGAACGAATTAATTTAGAATTAATTCGTTAGCGACGTGAATAGTGAATTCACTAGGCGTAATCATTTAATTACGACGTGACGGAAAATTCGCTAATTGAGAATTAGTGAACCCGAGCCCGAGTGTGATTGCGAGCGCATTCGTATTTCGAATTCGAGTGCGGCAATGCAAGTCACATCAAGCGTCAAATCATTCGTCACATCAAGCGTCAAATCAAATGTCACTTTGAGTGATGTGATTGATTGATTTGATTGATTGATTGAAAGACACACATCACTTTAATAAAGTGAAAATGAATAGTGATGTGTTTTGGTGAAATAGTGCCTAGTTGGTGGAAAGTATTTACCATTTATTTAATTAATTATTTGGTGAATATTTTATGTATTTTTATGGAAAAATATATAAACCATTTTTGGAAAAGGTTTTGACCAACTAATTCACATTTCTTCTTCTCTCCACACTCTCTCACATTCACGCCCAAATGGGCAGTGAATAAACTCACTGGTTTCTTCATTTTTCCGTGAGAAGGGAAGCATTTATGCCTTGATTTTGTGGCAAAATCAAGCGGAGCTAGCACTCCGAGAGACTTGCGAAGGTGTTAGGGAAACTCACCCACGAGCCGGGAATCGTTCGACGGAAATTCGAGGCTCAAATCTCAGCTCAAAACCGAAAACAGTGGACTGAAATTCTGCTGCAGTGAGCGCCTAATCCAGTGAGCAATCTTGGAGTTTTGTTCGTCGTTTCGTCGCACAACCGATCGATGTGAGTATTCCGCAACTCCTTTGATGTATTTTTTGGATTTTCTAGAGGCCAAGATCAAATCTAGCATAAACACAAGCGAATACAACGAAGAAGTTGCGGAATACTTACATCGAGCGGTTGAGAGACGATTTGGCAACCAAAACGAACTGAAATTCTGCTCACTGCCCTTGCTCATGTGCGCCCACTGCAGCAGTTTGGGCTTCTGTTTTGCGCCATTTTGAACATCAAAAACGAGCTCCAAGCTTCATCAAAACGTTCCGGCTCATCGGGGGACTTCCCTATCACCTTCGCATTGATCTCGGAGTGTGCTAGCACTCTTGTTTTTGCATCAAAAACGCACTTGCTTCCCTTTACTGCTCACTGTTTTTGCCTAGCCAAAACAGAACAGAAAATGCGTGAAGAGAGGAAGAAGGAGAAGAAGAGAGAGAGGAGGGAAAAGTGAGATGCGTATTTTGTGTGTAATGTGTGTATCTAATACACATGAAATGAAATTCAAATTCATTTCCTACACATTTGGCTTTAATTGCCAACCACACACATCACTCAAGTCACATCAAGTCAACTCAATCAATCAATCTAATCAATTGTCACATCACTCAAAGTGACATGATTTGATGCTTGATGTGACGCTAGATGCGACTAGCGATTTGACGAGCCGCGCTCGAATTCAAAATGCGAATGCGCTCGCAAATAATCTCGGGCTCGGATTCGCTAATTCTAAATTAACGAATTTTCCGTCGCGTCGTAATTAAATGATTACGCCAAGCGAAATCACTATTCACGTCGCTAACGAATTAATTCTAAATTAATTCGCTCGCCCGAATTAAAATCTAATTTTAATTCCGCGTCGAAATCCAATTTCATTTAATTTATCAAATATATTAATTCCTCGATTAATTCCAAATTAATCATTCTCTCTCTTTAAACGATATTTTATCCTAGATAAAATATCTCTGTAATTAATCCCAGATTAATTTTCTCTCTCATCACATTAATCACAGATTAATAAAAGTGAGAGTCATACGTCATCGGTGAATCTTTGGGAAGCGACCCATGAGATCCCCGGATAATTTGGCAGTAAATACGGTCGTCGGAGTATCCGAATCACGTACGTACCAAGTACTACGTTCTACCGATTTACGAGACATGATCGGCTTCTAGCAAAGCACGAGGTCTACCCAATTCTCCGGTCATATCCATCTAAGAATATTTAAGATCTGTATCAAGCGTAGTATACCGTAGTATTGTGTATATCGGCCCAGTATCGGATAGTCACGTGCTAGGGCTGGGGCTGGATAAGTGTCTGTCCCGTCCGAAGCACATGTCGGATGTCTGGTAACTAGTCTCTATAATCGGATATGCATGACCTAGTCATAATACCCCGATGGTTGCGCAACATTTAAGAGCACTAATACCGTATCCTGCGTGACATCATCTCCACTATGACTGAAGTGATACTTCCGTCTTGACATCACACCCAATACTCTACGATTCTCAATATACCCAGCAGTTGGCGTACATAGAACCGGTTAGAGTCCTAGACGACCTTAACTAAAGTATATTGATTGTCGTAAGCATTAGCGGTGCAAGTCTCAGGTAAAGACCAAATACACCTACCCTGATGTCGGACTCCCATAGACACATAGTCATAATACCAATGGGATTCCGAGGGGTCTATCCAGAGCGAAGCTGTTTCCCGTACCATCGGTGGAAACACAACCTCCTATCGCACTTGCATAAGTATCCAATACTTAAATATATGAGAACTATGCCATTGTGCCCTCACAACGCGTACAAGTGCAATACTAGCCTATTCCGCATTATCGATGTCCTGTCTCGATAATACTCCGGCTAGGGATATTTAATGATTAATCCTTCGTGGACTGATACTATCTCATATCATTCTCCGTCCAAGAACAAATCATAGGGACCTCTAATAATTTATACATCTAAGGTGATCTAATCACAAATGATAAGAGTGCAATTTCCTTTGTCACATAGTTAATTTGTACAACAACACCATGATCTGTACAAATAGTGACGCTATGGGTCATATTATCCAACAATCTCCCACTTGGCACATAGCCAGTCACTCGAGTGTCTAACACCCGAACTATGTACGGTTCGCTCAAATTGTTGAGAAAAGATTTTTGTCAGCGGATTTGCATGATTATTAACTGACGCGATTTACACGATCATCACATCGCCACGATGTATGATCCGAACGAATAAGATGATATAGAAGTATATATCTGGATCGTCGATGAGACCTTTAATTCCTTAGCCTGTGCTGACGCCTAGCTCAGCCGCTAACAGAAACTATTCTAATCTAATTAGATTTATTATCGATCCAAATGGCTTCTATTGCTGCCTCAGCTGCAGCAATAATCCGCATTTGTTGTTTATCCGGCAACAGTATCTTGCTTGGAAGATTTCCAGCTCACTGTACCGTTATACTATTGTATAGTACCTTTGTCACGACTTACAGTCGTTATCAGGGAAGCCCAGCTTTCACCGATTTTTGGGAATATCATTTCAAGAAATGACATATTATCATTATCTTACATGACATTCATGTCAGTGCACTCCCACTAACCCTTTTATATAATACAAAGAATCATATTGTTTTGAATTAAATCATACTCCTTTATGATTACATCAAAACGATAATTCCGAGAACCTATGCTTGCTTTAATCCAAACATGGATCGAATAACCTGCAAACCTTGTTTGCTTGTTATGGTACGACAAAATCGACAGGATGTTAAAACATCCTCCGAAAGGTTTCCTTTTCAGGAAAGCGATTTTCCGTTAAGCTGTCATATTTCATAAATGAAATACACAGCTTTAGCAAGCATTATCCAAATGGATTTACAATGGCAACATGTAAAAGGTTTCGTCGGAATCAACACAATGTTGATAACTCTACCTTTTCTTTACAAGCCTAGCTTAGTACGTTGGTATGTTGCCTTCCATGTATGTCTTCCTTGAATCCATTTCGGACAGTACCAATAGGCACAATGTCTTATGGTACATCAACTAGTATCCAAACTTGTTGATATACATGGAATCCATTTCGGACTCATGACACTTTGTCATAATAGGGAGTCGATACCTTGTATCACTACCTCATACGTAATCAGTTGGTATACCTTAAAAGATTAACATCTTTATGAGGTGAGATCAGAAACTCATACCCTAGGTTGTTTTCTGACTCTCTCCGATCTACGTGGTTCTTGTGTACTCGAAGATTAATGGAATAATTTCATCCTTGATGAACTATTTATGTTCCATTAGGAATAGGTGCCTTCAATAGTATTACTCCGAATTTCATCGAGTTTTACTATCCTCCCACTTACCACTGCATGTCTGTATTCCTCTCAGGAAAACTGCATGGTGAGCAACAATCTAATTGTTCTCTGGTGAGATGTATAAATACAATACTTATGGTATCCCTAGGATAGCTTACAATTGACACTTATCCAATTTGGGTTTTAGTTTGGTATCATCCAAACATATGCCTAGCATCCCAAATGGTCAGGAATGAGAAACCCGGTTTCTTTCCCGTTCATATCTAATATGTAATCTGTCAAACAGATTATTATGGAACTTATTCCAAATAGGTTATTGCACTGTTAAAACTTATCCGTTGAAGGAAATGGTAGCTCAGAGCGACTCATGATTAGCCTTATCATGTCTAACATGATTCGTTTAATCCGTTCGGACACACCGTCACTTTGACGTGTTCCGGGAGGAGTCCTCATTTGAAAGAAAATATTATACTCTTTCAAGTATATAAGAAACTTATTGCTTAAGTATTTTCCATTACGGTCTTACCGTGACGGTATAATACTATAGTCGATCTATTGTCTATTTCGTGTCGAAACTCTAAAAGTTTCCGATTTGTGTTCTTCAAAAGAAACACACAACCATTACGCGATGCCACATCCGTATAGGTCACGAAATATTCATATCTATATCTAGTCTAGCTAGACATGGCCCACTTGTTTCAATATGAACAAGGGCTATAGATCGGTGGCATTTCACACTTTTACCAAGTAAATAGTGTTTTAGGCACATTGCCCAATAAACTAGATTCGTAGACTTTATTTGATTGGAATCAAAACAGTCCGAGTACCCACTCTTCGAAAG
>SKCR01011326.1:0-13233 GCA_019454045.1 Zanthoxylum bungeanum | reverse complement strand
CGGATTAAAGAAGACTCAAATATCTACAACTTTGAAAGAGAAAATATTTTCGAATTCTGAAGATTTCATGACCGAAATTGATGAACCATCCAGAAGTGTGTGGAGTGTAATTATTAAAAGTCATTATCAATCATTTTCAAAGCAAAATATTAATTAATAAATAATTAATAAAAATTATCAAATCACCACCAAACAAGATAAGAAATTAGTGGAGCAATTATGAATTTGGTGGAGTAATTAGTGGAGAAATTAATAATGTAATTGGTGGAGAAAGTGATTGATGATTTGATGGTGGCAAAATTTTGCCTATAAATACCAAGCCATTTCATTTGTAAAATTCATACTTTCTTCTTTGAAATCCTTAATGAAAAAATAAAAAGATTGTATCTAGTTTGTTTATTTTTAGTTTTCAGTATTAATTTTTCAATTTCGCATTTTCTTTTCTTTACTTTTTCAGTTTTACTTTCCGTAATTTACTTTTACGCATAACACTTTCCTTTCTTTACTTTTTCAGTTTTTATTTTTCAACCATGAGGAGGTAACTTCCCTCTGCCGAGGTGAAAGGTAAATTCTTTTACTGTTACTATCTTAGATTAATCTCCCTTAGACACAACATATTCACTATTCTAAAATTTGACTTAAAAAGGAATACCGCTATATTGGTCGGTGGGCTATTTAATTTAAACTGTTAAACCTGACTAAGCAATGATACCGCCAGATTGGTCGGTTGGTAATTAAACTTTCTTACCGCCTATATGACAGGTTCATGGACAAATCTTTTTACCGCCTTAATGGCTGGTCGGACTTAACTTGACTTAATCAGGGTACCGCCTATATGGTCGGTTGGTTTTAATCTCACAAGTGATTATGTTATACTAAGGGATATCTAAGTTAGTAATTAGTAAAAGTAATTCCTTTTATCTTGGCAGTTTATTTTCATTTACTTTCCCACTTTTACTTTCTCGCAGTTACTTTTAGCATTTTTATTTTATGTCTTTTAAGTTTTCATTAGCCATAGCTATGTATTGTAACTAAGTTAGTATCTAGGGTTGTGATGAATTTCAATATAACCGGTTTATAAGGGGTTAGATTATAGGTTGGGTAATTTAAAGATTTATTTATTGAGTCTTAATCTTAATGTTCTTTAATTTACTGGCCATTAATTAAATTGATTAGGTAAACTTAAAATGAACTAGACATAGGGATTTTAAGTTTAAGACCTTAGACTCAATAGCCCACGATCTTCCTTGAGGATAGATAACCCTTTTATAGATTTCCTTACAGGATAGGATAGGAATATACCTGTCGGGCGGGGGTAGCCATAATTGGAACTTAATCTTAATGAATCTAGGTAATTTGGTTGACATAGACATATGGTTCAATTGGATTATACTAGGTATTTGAAATTGACCATCGGAAGAGGCTTTTACATAAATTAGTGTTCCAGGTTAATAAATCAATATATTACCCAACTTAAGATAACCACTTCATCTTTAAATAATATTGGAATTATCACAACCCTGGATAGTTTTTATAAATTTGGATTTTTCTCAACCTACTTTTAAGCAATTTTAATTACTTGTTTTAAATTTAGAATCATCGTCATTTCAAATCAATCAATCAAACAACCTGTTAAATATACTGGTAATCAGTTGGCCCCATAAATTAATAACAAAAAGGTTTTAAGTCCTCATGGGATCGATACTTTTTATACTACTTGAACGATACGTGAGCTTGCGTTATACGCGTGTGATTACGCCGGTCAACAACATACTTTGTGTGAATACTTGGATGTATTTATATGAATAATGTATATCGGATGGATATTAGATGGGTGGGGGCAATTTTGGAAATTGTTGTAAGTATGGTACTTATTTATTAAATTGGACCTGTGTGTCCAGCCTTTCACCTCCTTATCTCATTGTGTTTCTCTTCTCACCAATTCCCCTCAATGCAAATGAGGTTTCTTTAATGTATTATGTAATTTGGTAGAAGTATGAATAGTGCTAGCGGGCAACAGGAAATGGAGAGATTTGTTCTAGGAACAAAGTTTTTATATATCTATCTGTATATCATTATTAATTTATTCGCACCTTATTATGCTTTTAGAATACATGCTTAAGGGTGTATGATGAGACCTAATCAAAGATAATAAATTGGATGCCAATTTACTCGAAAAACCATCACTTTTACATTAAGCGTTTTCCTTCCATTGAGTGGTTCTCTCTCAAGATCCAAGATTGTCTTTGATTTGTTGGCCAAAGTCAAGATCATTGTCCATCGCGGATGTGTTTGAACCACGAAGGATTTGTTATATATCGCATGTCTTGGGTAATTGTGACTTGTTGGTCAAAGTCAAGGTCACTTCTGTACATCGACGTGGATTACGAACCTTTCCCACTGTCAATGGGTCGCGCTTAATTGGAATCATTAATCTTGTTGAGCCAAAGCCAATGTTTAGTTGATTCAGAGGAAAAGGTTAGGTTATATATATTGGATATATATTTGGACTTGGAGCTCCACCTACCGGATCTAGGAATTGGATAGGATCCAATTGATCTTAGAGATCTACTTAGTTAAGTTTCATACATCTTGTTAGCCAAAGTCAAGGTTGTGTGTTATTTAACGGGATCCTAGCCCACTAGGAAACTGGGTTTCCCGAGTACTCAACAAAGGGTTAGAGGCTCACTGAAAAATAGTGGGAGGCCAATATTAAATTTGCAATTTCATTTAATACTTGCCAAATACGCGTTTTTAAAATTATTTTCATCGTTATATATTTATATTAGTTGGACTAATATTTTATTGTTTTCTTTGAACAGTTGGACTGTACCATAACTTCATTTATAGTTGATTATATAGTTGGACTATAGTAATCATATATTTGACTATACCCGATATTGTTGATTGAATAGTTAGACTATTGCAATCAAGATGACTGGAAAGATTAGCATCAGAGACATCGTCATGGGCTATAATGTCTTTAACGGCTCAAATTTTTCAGACTGGGAGATGAATCTCGGGATTGTCCTAGGAGCCGAGAAGTTGCTCTATGTAACAGACAGACCTCTCGGGCCTGAGCCTGGACATGAGCGGGTTGTTGATCATGAGTTTTGGAAGACTCACAATGATGACAACTCAATTGCTCAGTCTGTCATGCTTGCCGCAATAACCCCTCAATTTCGTCGTCAAAACAAGGGATTGGATCCCTACAACATGATGTGGAAATTGAAGGACCTTCATAGATATAACTTTAGATCTCAGAAGTATGAATTTCAGAAGAAGCTCTTTCGCTCTCGCATGTCAGAGGGTACATCTGTCGACCACTATGTGTTGCAGATGATTCATGACATCGAACAGCTAGGTCAGCTGGGCATAACCTTTGAGGGTGAGAATTCCATAGATTTGATCTTACAGTCTCTGTCTGACTGCTGGGGTGGGTTCATCATGAACTACAATATGATGAACCAAGAGAAGGCTCTTGGAGAGTTGATGGCGATGCTGAAAGTGTTGGGGTTTTAAGGGGGAATATCGGTAACGCAGCGGAATAGTGGAAAATCAAAATTTTCCGATTTCAAAACTTTTTATTGGATCAATTAAATAAACTTATTTATTTAATTATCCAATTATCAAATTCTGAAAAATTACACAGGGATCAATTTCTTGGTAATTACCGAATTACCCCAAAACTTTGTAAATTGATTATTTTAGCCCAAAAATTATCAATATAATTTTGGATGATTCTAAATCATTTCTAAAAAAATTTTCAACACATCTAATGCATCAAAATCAGATTTCACACAAATCCCCAATTTTGTTCTAATTGCCGTGACAACCCCCAAATTTTCAAGATTGCATTTTGGTCCCTTTTGTTCAAAACATGCCAAGATCAAATCCAATCAACCCAAAAATTTACCTGCATCATAGTCATACCATAATACATCACATATATGAAAATCCCCAAATTTGGAGTGGGTTATGAACCCTAATTTTTAAATTTCATCAAATTGTCCAATTTCACCAAATTTACAAAATCCAACACTTTAATCCATTCAATACTTCACCAATCTAGCCTCACCACTTTGAAACAACTCTAGAACAATTCTAGGTCACCAAGGAGTGGCTTACTAACTCTAGAATGGAAACTTTTATTTTCAAAGAATCAAAAGTAAGCTTTAAAACAAGTTTAAGCTCACTTACATGCATCCATCTTTCACGCAGTTCTCAACCAAATAAACACAAACTATAATAGAAGAAAGAAATAACATCAAAGCACACAAAATGATGCCAAGAATGTTAGAAACAATTTCCATGTTGAAAGCTTTAAAGAAAAACTTACAAAACTCAAAGATTTCCAAGCTTTTCCTTTAGCCTTCAAACTTTTCTCTCAACTTCTTTTATATTTATTTTGTCTCAAATGAACTTGTTAAACCCTAAAAATGAAACAAACCAATATATACTCTCCAAAAAATAGCCTTGGCCGAATTTGGTAGTATAAAATAACAAGATATTTATTTTTTGTTTTATTTAAAGTTACTTTATCAACTTGTTAATTTGATCATTATATCTTTAATGAAAATTCAACAAGTCAACAAAAGCAACTCAAAAATATAACAATTATATTTATTTAGGTATATGGCCGAAAATTACACTCAAATTAAAGGAAAATGATATTTCAATTTTAAACACTTTAAACAAATATCAAAGAAGTCAAATCCAATTTGACTACCATTTCCTTTACTTTAAAGTCAATAATAAACATTTATAATCATTTCCTAACTTTATCATTTGGTAAGATATTTATATTTTAATTATATTAATTATTCAACAATTAAATAATTAAATATAAATATCTCAAATATATGTATTATATTTACATTAAATATCTCAAGCACATATATTAATGATATATGTCAAATACCTTTATTTGACAATTTATTAATGTGTATTTAATAATATCATATATTAAATACAAATACACATTAATTAGGAAATGACTGTTCGGCTCGTTCGCATGTATATTTCGTTTAACGTTTAAACAATTTATAAATAATCACCATTATTCATAAAAGTTGCCCTTGTGCTCTAAATGTATATTTCATTAGTGAGACTCTCTAGATTCAGGTATATCCGTCACAAAATTAAATTTCGTGTCCATAATTTACCCACCCGTAAATTATGACGACCACGGATAAACTAGCTGAATCATAGAGGTCGAGGTCATTGCATACGTATAATCCCTCTGTCACAGGTATCCGGATAATCCTAGAGATATAGATGTAAACGTCAAATCTCTATAGGTATTATCCCGTCGACGTATCTATTAGCAATCTATAAATAACATTCGGAACTGATTTCCGAAGTATACTATGGCCATAGATTTAACTGATTGCTAATCACATATGGACTACATATGCTCTGTACACAGAACTGACGGATCATATCTTGATACACACAGGATATCATGAGGATCGGTCCACACCCAACTAACAGGCGGAGGTCTGATCTAAATAGATCGGTGACATTATTGTCATCTAAGTGAGGAGGATGTCTCAAACATCTACAGTGGTATCTCAAGTCGAAGGACCACTATGCTACTCAACCCGAGAAGATTCTTATTGACGTTGGTGTATCATCCATTAAGAATCTTCGGTGAGTCGTTCAGTGTTTATCTATTATAAACACCTACACGTCTATACGAGTCTCCCTAGACTCATGGTTTATTGGGATAAACCATCGGACCAAGTCTCGATATACGACATGTACTGGTCTCAACAGATTTGACTAACCGACCCGTGTTAGTGAATCTTGACTAGAAACTATATTTGATAATATACATTTAGCCGTGACACTTCCCAATGTCAATTACAAACTACCTTTGTAACTGTGTACTGCATTATATATTATCGGGCCTTTGTCTAATATATACATATCACTAAACCACATTTAGTTTCAATCTAATCGTAATCAGATCGAATACGTATATAAAAACAAGAGGTGTAACCACTAAGAAAGTAATATTATGGAAAAAGGAGATGTTTGTATTCATGAATCAGACATAAATACGGTCCGGATTGGCGCTCTGAGCACCAACCCCAATAATTTCTCCCAATTGCTCTAGTGCCAATCCACGATATCATATACACATCTCAATGTATATCGTATACACATGGCCCTCAAAAGCTCACCCAGTACTCAAGAAGAGGTAGGAAATAAGAAGCACGTTCGCTATGACATATTGAGTTTGTTAAACAAACTCCATCGTTCCCATAGCCATCAGCATTCATATTTTGTAGAATCTAAATTATACATTAATATGACTCTGATGCTACATCAGTATTGTGCTACAACTACTGAGTTGTCCAAGTATTTATGGATCAAATCCAAAATACTATGCGGACAACCGCAAGCACAACACCAATATAAAACTTCTAATTTATAAGGTCACTATGCAACTTCATAAGTCAATACTCATAAGTTGCATCTAATTCCACTGAATAGTAGAATCCTTCAAGACACTCCCACTGCATTTTTGTGACTCTTTATGACGTAGACTGTCTAACGTCATAATTAGTCTCAAAACTAATATGACCATAATGGTTGCAGACTGTATTCTCCATGAATTAGAAACTCGTTCTTAATATCTCAAAGATCACAAAAAACGTGTTTCAAGATCCATCATATAATCTATATGATATCAAAATAACTCGTAACAATTACGATTAAATTGATATCTTTAATCGCACATAAGAAAGTATTTATTATATCATCATCAAATGATACATAAGATTGATTAGACATTCTAATCAATATTTCTTTCGAAAAAGGAATCATCTTTTACGAAAGATGAATACTATATACAAGACACACATTAACTGTCAAACAGTTATACTAACTGTCATACAGATAACCTTGTTGTGTCTTTTATTAGATCATATCTAATGCACGACTAATAGGAGTATCTCACAATCTCTTAGTTTTATATCTTATATAAAACTTTATATCAAATATAACAGAGACTACTCCCACTGCTTTCACTTTTAAGTAAAGAAGACTTAGGTAAACCTTTTACCTTACAAACATCTCACTATTACTATAATAATGATAATGTTGTTAGGATATATAACACTAGAAAGTAATTTGTACGCTCCCACTAACCCTTCAATCACATATGTATTATCTATACTTTGACAAGATCAGACAATCTGACTAATATCAAAAAAAGAATACGAATTTCCGGAAGACCTTATCCGAGTCTACAATAGGCTCTATAAGCTAGCACACTAAACTGCGATCTCAGCAGAACATAAACTCTAGGGTCATTCCAGAATGAACTATTCAAACAAAGAAATCACAACTGATCTCTTATCTGAATAAGTCATTCAAAAAAATGCCACTTTGCATTCTTTAGCTAAAATGTACAGTTTAATATCAACATTACCCATTATACCTTTAATTATTCAATTAGCGTGACTAGAGACAAGTTTTCTCAGAATCTACAATAGATTGCTGAGTATAACTTTTCTCATTGTCATACTATAAAGGTCAAACCTTTAATAAGCTCAACACTTGCTTTTGATACGCAAACAATTAGCACAATCATGAACTAATTCATATTAAAGCTTATCAAGTTCAAAACTTGATCGTAGTAAGCTACGAACAATCTTAGATCTATGGTTCAATGATGAACTTTCCGAAATCGATATCAAATATCGCTTCCATTATAAGTTATAGGATAATTTTCTTCAATAAGAAAATAACAGAACCATTAAGTATCAAATACTCGTGAATGATTATGTTATCCTATTGGACTTTTACGGAAGATGTATAAGGGTTCTTTATCTTATTAATTATGTAGTTCCAATTATAGTTTATCATTCTCACAATTGACTTCAATAAGTCAAGTTTTTTCTACAATAATTAACATCTGATGTTACACACCAAGTAATAAAATAATTTTATTACTTAAGATCGTAGGAAAGATATTCTATCAAATAGAATACAATATTCTATTAAACAGAATAAACGATAAACTTTTACTTATACCTCCAAGGCGTAAGTAATTTCCATTATATAACTATTATATAAAAGAAATATTCAAATCTCAAACCTTTCAAGATTCAAATTTTCTACCTATACATATCATATATGAAACTGTAGAAATTAATGGAACCTAAATTAAAAAGATAAACTAGTGTTACTGGAGCATATCCCCAAGAGTATTGAAACTAATTCGGCAACATTAAATATCAAACAAATCAAATCATATAAGATTCGATTACTCCCACTACTCAATTCCATCAAGATGGAATCGTGGAAGAATAATATTGAATAAGAATCATATTCATTAAATAACCTTAGAACTAATTGCTTTAAATTCATAAGTTTGATCGTATCAAAGATCTTTGAACAGTTCAAAGACATGTAATAAATTTTAATGATAGAGTTCTGATAAAACTTCAAATTGAATATATTTGAACAAGTCAAAAATGTTCAACCTACGTTTCATCAGAACAGATCGAAAGTTCTTGATCATTTCAAGACGTTCAATATGTGTTCTTTCAGAAACACGTAACTAAGTTATGACAATTCATAAACTAAGTTACGAAGTAAATAAAACTACCTTAAGCAATTACAATTCATTAAAACTACATACATCTAATGTATCAGTTTAATGAATCTGGTGGTCCAATGACAAATCATTGGTTAAACGAGATTTTAATCACCTTCCTGAATACAATATTCATTATTAATGGATAAGGATAAGTGGTGTGATCTCGTATCAAACCATCCTTTACCATACGGAATAAGCATCTAATGCTTAATTGATTAAACTAATAAAGCACCGTTCTAATTATTTATTTTATAATTACCGATAATTTTTCTTAATGTTTATCTCTACGTCAATGACACTACTACTTATATTTAAAATATATAACAATTGTTTATAAAGAACAAGTAACTATCTAATAGTCGCGAGTTCCGATATCAAATATCAAAACAATCGTTAACTAATATTTTTAAATAACTAGATGGGAGATCTGGTATCCAATACCTATAGTTGTAGTATTGTGAAAATCGATATTTTCTATACACAACTATACGCATCTCATTTCTTTAGCTTTACTATTTGCATTCAACTATTCACAACAATTGCAAATAATTGATTAGCAAATTGTGTCAGACACATTGCCTCTATAGGTCATTAAAGCTAAGAAACGTCATTACTAGATAAACAAATACCTAATGGGGTTTTCTTAATACCAGTCAAGAATCTCGAGACATGAACTAATTCAAGTCAATTCTTACTGCATAAGAAATTATTCTCTCTAAAGTATTATATCCTAAAAGGGATATCTATCTAGATTATCTATCATGACTTAGAAACTAAGTCATTAACCATCTTGATTTTTGAAGAAAATCGGAACAATAGTTCCCGATGGTTTAGACCAATCTAATAATATCCTAGTCTAGTAGTAACTAGAACCTATTCTAGAATAACTACAACCAAGAGTCAAGTCAGATAACATATCAAAAATGTGTGCAGTGAATTAAAAGTTTAATTATATCTAATATAGATTAAGGAAAACAAACAAGCGGTATTTCCATAATAATACACACTGCCTAAGTTAAGGAATTTTTAAACTTAGCAGTGCCTCCCACCTTTTACGTAATACCGTAATCCCCAACGAAAAATGAGAATTCAATAATTAAATCGAATTCCATAATGGGAAGAGGACCCCATGAACATATTTCGACTCACATCAGAGGCACGGTCTCGCCTACGTATATTCACAGGTGGACAACTCATTGTCAATCACTCATTAGTGACTCCTGGGTTTCCGGTCCTGGTCGTTTCTCATTGTCGCTGCTAAGGCAGGCCACAAGGAGACGTACCAAGGTTAAACTCGTCAATGATAAACTCAAGTTACTTGCGTAACCATGACAGCTAGGGCACGTTCAGGATTCCGCTTTCGCTTGAATTTATCTAGTATCTAATATACATCCGACATAAATAAATCTCTATCGACTACACCCTCACAGCAGAGCACGGTCTCGGATGTAGTCACAGAAAAATATTTATAAACCGTATTGACAAGACGGACCAAGAAACAAGTATTCCAAATACCAGTTACTTTAAAAATTTATTAAGCGGGGATATTCCATAAAGCGTCATACACTTTAAATTTAATAAAATTAAATGAAAGCATGCATGTATGTAAGTAAAGAAAAGAACAAACACTAGATTTTAAAGGGCTAATCATATCGGGGCGTCCAGAATCAGACTTGCTCTGATACCATTTTGTTGGGGTTTTAAGGGGGAATATCGGTAACGCAGCGGAATAGTGGAAAATCAAAATTTTCCGATTTCAAAAATTTTTATTGGATCAATTAAATAAACTTATTTATTTAATTATCCAATTATCAAATTCTGAAATATTACACAAGAGATCAAATTTCTTGGTAATTACCGAATTGCCCAAAAACTTTGTAAATTGATTATTTTAGCCCAAAAATTATCAAATATAATTTTGGATGATTCTAAATCATTTTAAAATGCTTTTCAACACATCTAATGTATCAAAATCAGATTTCACAAAAAATCCCCAATTGTTTTCTAATTGCCGTGACAACCCCCAAATTTTCAAGTAATTGCATTTTGGTCCCTTTTGTTCAAAACATGCCAAGATCAAATCCAATCAACCCAAAAATTTACATGCATCATATTCATACCATAATACATCACATATATGAAAAGCCCCAAATTTGGAGTGGGTTATGAACCCTAATTGTTAAATTTCATCAAATTGTCCAATTTCACCAAATTTACAAAATCCAACACTTTAATCCATTCAATACTTCACCAATCTAGCCTCACCACTTTGAAACAACTCTAGAAAAATTCTAGGTCACCAAGGAGTGGCTTACTAACTCTAGAATGGAAACTTTTATTTTCAAAGAATCAAAAGTAAGCTTTAAAACAAGTTTAAGCTCACTTACATGCATCAATCTTTCACGCAAGTTCTCAACCAAATAAACACAAACTATAATAGAAGAAAGAACATCAAAGCAACACAAAATGATGCCAAGAATGTTAGAAACAATTTCCATGTTGAAAGCTTTAAAGAAAAACTTACAAAACTCAAAGATTTCCAAGCTTTTTCCTTTAGCCTTTAAACTTTTCTCTCAACTTCTTTTATGTTTATTTTGTCTCAAATGAACTTTTTAAACCCTAAAAATGAAACAAAAAAATATATACTCTCCAAAAAATAGCCTTGACCGAATTTGGTAGTATAAAATATCTAGATATTTAGTTTTTGTTTCATTTAAAGTTACTTTATCAACTTGTTAATTTGATCATTACATCTTTAATGAAAATTAAACAAGTCAACAAAAGCAACTCAAAAATATAAAAATTATATTTATTTAGGTATATGGCCGAAAATTACACTCAAATTAAAGGAAAATGATATTTCAATTTTAAACACTTTAAACAAATATCAAAGAAGTCAAATCCAATTTGACTACCATTTCCTTTACTTTAAAATCAATCATAAACATTTATAATCATTTCCTAACTTTATCATTTGGTAAGATATTTATATTTTAATTATATTAATTATTCAACAATTAAATAATTAATTAATTAATTAAATACAAATATCTCAAGTACATATATTAATGATATATGTCAAATACCTTTATTTGACAATTTATTAATGTGTATTTAATAATATCATATATTAAATACAAATACACATTAATTAGGAAATGACTGTTCGACCCGTTCGCATGTATATTTCGTTTAACGTTTAAACGATTTATAAATAATCACCATTATTCATAAAAGTTGCTCTTGTGCTCTAAGAGTATATTTCATTAGTGAGACTCTCTAGATTCAGGTATATCCGTCACAAAATCAAATTTCGTGTCCATAATTTACCCACCCGTAAATTATGACGACCACTGATAAACTAGCTGAATCATACAGATCGAGGTCATTGCATACGTATAATCCCTCCGTCACAGGTATCCGGATAATCCCAGAGATATAGATGTAAACGTCAAATCTCTATATGTATTATCTCGTCGACGTATCTATTAGCAATCTATAAATAACATTCGGAACTGATTTCCGAAGTATACTATGGCCATAGATTTAACTGATTGCTAATCACATATTGACTACCTATGCTCTGTACACAGAACTGACGGATCATATCTTGATACACACAGGATATCCTGAGGATCGGTCCACACCCAACGAACAGGCGGAGGTCTGATCTAAATAGATCGGTGACATTACTGTCATCTAAGTGAGAAGGATGTCTCAAACATCCACAGTGGTATCTCAAGTCGAAGGACCACTATGCTACTCAACCCGAGAAGATTCTTATTGAGGTTGGTGTATCATCCATTAAGAATCTTCGGTGAGTCGTTCAGTGTTTATCTATTATAAACACCTACACGTCTATACGAGTCTCCCTAGACTCTTGGTTTATTGGGATAAACCATCGGACCAAGTCTCGATATACGACATGTACTGGTCTCAACAGATTCGACTAACCGACCCGTGTTAGTGAATCTTGACCAGAAACTATATTTGATAATATATATTTAGCAGTGACACTTCACAATTGTAGGACACAGAAATCGGTGACGTTGTTCTAGGCTCGCGGCCTAGTTGGGAGTACGGAGTAGCCCGCGGAGGAACTAAACTGGAGAAATAAAATGGAGTCTCCTCCCAGTGTGAACCCGGAAAATGATTTAAGGCCGCACTCACCCCTCACAAGGGAAGACCTCAAACCGTTGGGTTCGGAATGGTCCCTTACTTATGTCATTTGTAATGAATAGATTTGTGCAATTTTAACCAAGTCTACTCAACATACATTTGCAAAAGTAATCTACATCTAAGTTCATATACAACCTAAATCTAAGTTTGTATGCTTTAAAAGTAAATTCTCATAACAAAAAACATACGATATCACACAATAAGCATGTTGAATAAATAACGACCTAAACATAACGTAAATTGAACTCCTATTGCGAAAGAAAATAACTAAGTCATGCATAAAGGAATAACGTACTAAACTAAATCATACTAAAAAAATAAATAACCTTCTAATGGCCTAATCATGCTTGAATACAAGGTTGGATAAAATGAAATATGTGTGTCTCTCAAGTGGTACGTGGCGTTGTATCCCGAGTACAAACTGCAATACCGTCCATTCG
>SKCR01011325.1:0-13259 GCA_019454045.1 Zanthoxylum bungeanum | reverse complement strand
ATTGGGGAAAATTGATCTAATCCAATTTTCTTGAAATTGATCATGCACAACTTCAATTCAACCTCATTCAAGCATAATGCATCAAACAATTCAACCAAATCATGCCTAAATCGAGTTTACCCAAATTAAAGTTTTGACCAAAATTTGCAAATTGGGGAAAATCAATCCAATGATTTTTATTTGTCAAATTGATTACATATATCTCAAATTAGATCATATATAAGCATTCTTACACAATCAATTTGTCAGAATCAAGCCAAAATCAAAAAGCCCCAAATTAGCCAAGAACCCTAATTTCGGATTTCATGCATCAATAGCTCTGATACCATTGTAGGAGTTCAAACAAGGTCCCAAGGATCACAAACAATGCATAAAAACGACATATGAACACATCAAAGGAGATGGCGGAATCAACTCACATTGAATTCGGTTTTGATGTTTGAAGAACAAGGTGCGATTTTGATCCTCCATAGACCTCGGCAGTACCTTCTCCTTGCAGTGGGCTGTGCGATTTGAGTCCTCCTTTAACCTCCAAGAATCGGCCATGCAAGACTCCATTGAAGCTCAAAGCTTCAAGCTTCCAAGCTCATGAAGACACTTCCCTATCACCTATGTATAACTCCTAGAGTGTGCTAGCACTAATCATCTTCCTTGCATCTCCATTTTCTCGGTGAAACCAAAAAAAAGAAGAAGAAACGGCAGTGAAGCCGTGAGATGAGAGGAGAGAGAAAAAGAGGAAGAAGAGAGAAAAACGTTTTGGCTCCAAGCCTTACCAAAACGTGTACAGTACCTTAGGTGGAGAGAGAATAAAAAGCTTTTGTATATATCTTATTAATGTTTTACCAAGTAAATAAAATAAGATATATTACTCAACTTTAATTCAAAAGCCAAAAAGGCAAGGAATAAAATAATGTTATATTCCATCTCAAGCTTTTAAAAGCTTTCAATCATTCACATCACTATTCACATCACATCTCTTCACTTTATCAAAGTGACAGTTGTCAAGTCACATCACTCAAAGTGACAATTGATTTGACGATTGACGCGACTAGTGATTTGACGCTTGATGTGACTTGCGTGCCGCACTCGAATTCGAAATGCGAATGCGCTCGCAATCACTCTCGGGCTCGGGTTCGCTAATTCCAAATTAACGAATTTTCCGTCGCGTCGTAATTAAATGATTACGCCTAGCGAATTCACTATTCACGTCGCTAACGAATTAATTCTAAATTAATTCGTTCGCCCGAATTAAAATCTAATTTTAATTCCGCGTTGAAATCCAATTTCGATTAATATATCGAATATATTAATTTTATCGATTAATTCCAAATTAATCGTTCTCTCTCTTTAATTAATATTTTATCCCAGATAAAATATCTCCGCAATTAATCCCAGATTAATTTTCTCTCTCATCGAATTAATCCCAGATTAATTCTATCTCTCTCTACTAATTAATCCCGATTAATCAAAGTGCGAGTTATACATCATCGGTGAATCTTCAGGAAGCGACCCATGAGATCTCCGGATATGTTGGCAGTAATACGATCGTCGGACTGTCCGAACACGTAAGTACTCGTACTACGTTTATATCGATTTACAAGACAAGGTTGGCTTCTAGCAAAGCGCCATGCCTACCCAATTCTCCAGAAATATTCTTACAGGAATATATAGATCTGTATCAAGCGTAGTATACCGTAGTATTGTGTATATCGGCCCAGTATCGGATAATCACGTGCTGCTAGGCTGGGGCTGGATAAGTGTCTGCCCCGTCCGAAACACATATCGGATGTCTGGTAACATAGTCTCTATAATCGGATATACATGACCTGGTCACAATATCCCGATTGGTTGCGCAACACTCAAGAGCACTAGTACCGGATCCTGCGTGACATCATCTCCAAATGACTGAAGTGACACTTCCGTCTTGACATCACACCCAATACTCTACGACTCTCTGATAAACCCAGAAGTGGTGTACTCAGAACCTGTAAAAGTCCCCTACCACCAAAACCAAAGTTTATCGATTATCGTCAGTATTAGCGATGTAAGTCTCAGGTTAAGACCATACACACCTACCTTGATTCGGCCTCCCATAGACACATAGTCATAATACCAATGGGATTCCGAGGGGTCTATCCAGAGCGAAGCTGTTTCCCGTACCATCGGTGAAACACGACCTCCTATCGCACTTGCATAAGTATCCAATACTTATATATATGAGAACTATGCCGTTGTGCCCTCACAACACGCACAAGTGCAATACTAGCCTATTCCGCATTATCGATGTCCTGTCTCGATAATACTACAGCTAGGGATATTTAATGATTAATCCTTCGTGGACTGATACTATCTCATCATCTCAATCCAGGAACTAATCATAGGGACCTCTCTTCATTTATATATCTATGGTGATCTAATCACAAATGATGAGAGTGCAATTTCCTTATTACATAGTTAATTTGCTACAACAACACAATGATCTGTGCAAATAGTGACGCTATGGGTCATTTTGTCCAACAATGAGAACTATGCCGTTATGCTCCCACAACGCGCACAAGTGTAATACTAGTCTATTCCGCATTATCGATGTCCAATCTCGATAATACTACGACTAAGGATATTTAATGATTAAACTCCGTGGATTGATACTGTCTCATATCATCTCAATCCTGAACTAATCATATGGACCTTTCATCATTTATACATCTTGGTAATCTAATTACAAATGATAAAAGAGCAATCCTTTGTCACATAGTTATTTTTTACAACAACACCATGATCTGTACAAATAGTGATGTTATGGGCCATAACTTTCAAATAATCTCACATTTGGCCTATAGCCAATCACTCAAGTGTCCTACACCCGAACTGTGTACGGTTCGCTAAACTTCTGCTGAGAAAATGCTTTCATCAGTGGATTTGCATAGTATCATCTGATGCGATTATTCGATCATCACATCGCCACGATGTATTATCCGAACGAATCAGATGAACAGTCGAAGTATATATCTGGATCGTTGATGAGACCATTAATTCTTTAGCCTGTGCTGTAGCCTAGCTCAGCTGCTAACAGAACTACTCCTAATCTAATTATGATTATTATCGACCCAAATGGCTTCTATTACTGCCTCAGCTGCAACAATATTCCATTTTTATTGTTTATTCGGCAACAGTATCTTGCTTGGAAGATTTCCAGCTCACTGTTCCCTTATTCAAATTTATAGTACCGTTGTTACGACTTATAGTCATTTTTATTGGTTAGGAAACTTGCAACGGTGAACCCAGTCACTTCAAGTTCTCATTCTCCATAGTATAAGACAACATCCTTAGTTCATCTAAGATACTAAAGGATGTTCTTAACATCTATCCAATGACTATCACTTGGATTAGCCCGATTGTGACTCCATATGCTCAAAGCTTATGAGACACCAGGTCACGTACATTTTTCAATGTATGAGTTATCGGAGAGCATTAAAAAATTTTAGATCTATCCCAATAGATCTATTCCTAGAATAAAAGGTTGTTTCTCCCAAGAATTCTACGGAGAATTTTCATGAAAGCCAAGCTTTCACCGACTGTATTATGGGAATATCATTTCCAAGAAATGATATATCATCATTCATTTATGATAGTCATTGTCAGTGCGCTCCCACTAACCTCTTTATAGACACAAGAATCATATTCCGTTTTGAATTAAATCATACACCATTATGATTACATCAAAATGATATAGTTCCAAAAACGCAATGCTTGCTACAATCCACCCATGGATTGAATTAACTTGCAAACCTTGTTTGCTCATTTTGGTACGAGAAAACCGTAAGGATGTTGTAAACATCCTCCAAAAGGTTTTCGTTCAAGGAAAGCGATTTTGACGTTCGGCTGCCATATTTCATGAATGAAACATGCAGCATCAGCAAGCATTATCCAAATGGATTTAACCATAGCAACGGTTAAAAGGTTTCCTCATAATCAACACAATGTTGATAACGATACCTTTTCGCTACAAGCCTAGCTTAGTACGTTGGTTTGTTGCCATCCATGTATGTCTTCATTGAAGACTTGTATAGTACCAATAGGCACAATGCCTTGCGGTACATCAATTAGTGTCTAAACATAGTTGGTATACATGGAATCCATCTCGGAAATCATGGCACTTTGCCATAATAGGGAGTCTATACCTTATATCACTTTCTTATACGTAGTCAGTTCGTATTCCTCAAAAACATTGACATCTTTATGAGGTGAGATCGGAAACCCATACCACAGGTTGTTTTCTGACTCTCTCCGATCTACGCGGTTCTTGTGTATTCGAAGATTATTGGTATAGTTTCATACTTGATGAACTATTTGTGTTCCATTAAGGACTTGGTGCCTGGAATAGTATTACTCCGATTTTGATCCAGTTTTACTTTCCACCCACTTACCACTGCATATAGGTATTCCTCTTAGGAAAACTGCATGGCGAGCAACAATTACATTGTTCTCTAGTGAGTTGTATAAGTACTATACTTTGGTTTCCATAGGATAACCTACAACTTAGGCACTTATCCGATTTGGGTTTTAGTTTGGTATCATCCAACACGTATGCGTAACATTCCCAAATCTTCAGGAATTTAGAAAACCCAATTTATTTCCTGTTCATATCTAATATGAAGTCTGTCAAACAGATTTTTATAGAACCTTATTCAAAATAAGAATGGTAGCTCAGAGTGACTCATGATTAACCTTATCATGTCCAACAAGGTTCGGTTTCTCGTTCAAACACACAGTCAAACTGACGTGTTCCGGGAGGAGACCTAATTGAAAGAATACTATACTCCTTCAAGTATATGAGAAAATTATTGCTTAAGTATTTTCATCATGGTCCAATCATGATGTTTTAATACTTTAGCCAATCTATTTGTCTACTTCGTATTGAAACTCTTTGAATTCATCAAAAGATTCTGATTCGTGTTTCATAAGAAACACATAACCATAACGCGATGCCACATCCGTAAAGGTTACGAAGTGTTCATATCCAACTCTAGCCTAGCTAGATATGGGCCCACTTATATCACTATGAATGAGGGCTAACAGATCGATGGCATTTACACTTTTACCAAGTAAGAAGTGTTTTAGGCACTTTGCCCAATAAACTAGATTCGTAGACTTCATTTGAATAGAATTAATTTGTCCTAGTACCCACTCTTCAAAAGTGCTGATATACGAGTCTTGTTAATTGTGTCCCAGACAACAATGCCACTTTTAAGTCTCTTCTGATCAAATCAGTTTGAGTTATTTGTTTGTCATATTATACATTTGAGATTCATTTATATTCAAAATATAAATACTGTTATTCACATCTAATGTGCTTATCTCAATATCATCTTTATAAAATGAAACACTTTAGTGTTCTAGAATATAAAGGTATATCCGCAACGGATTATACTCTGATATAGAGATAATATTTCTAATCAAACTAGTTACATTGTAACAGTTTCCTAATTTAAGTACACACCCGAAGGGTAGTTCCTATACTTAGGTTTCTACGGTTAAAACTGCGACTCTCGTCCCGTTTTCGATTCATAGATAAATCTCCACTGAAGCCAGTATCCTGCTTATCAACAGATTCTGCACACCAGTATATATATATGTACCACAGTCAGTATCTATAATCCAATTTTAATAATAGTAGTGAACATGTTTATGACAAACATATTTGAAGTCGGAGCCTTGCACCGTCTTCAATTCTTTCATGTCTGCCTTGTCCATACGGCAGTCACGCTTCAGTGACCCCGTTTGCCACAATTTAGGACGACATTTTGGGATATGTCATTTGCCTTCCCAAAAGATTATAATGACTTTGCCTTTGCCCTTTTTCCACACTCTAGAAGCCTTTGGCCAAGCCTTGGCCTTTTGGATGTTGAAGTAAGATGCGCCTTGCGCTTCTTGCCCTATTGCAAATTCTGGCTTTGTCTCCTTGAGAATAGACATTAACTCTCCAAGAGTTTACTATTGCAATTTAGTACTTCTAAGATCTAAGGATAGATCTATGAAGATCCTTCAATTTCATTATCATACTATAAGGATCTAATCCTTTGTTCTGATTAAGAAATTAAGGAGTATATTGGCAAGCATAATGGATTAAGCACTAAGTTATCATCACATGAATATTCCAAATATCATGTTCTACTATTTGCTCAACTCCGGGCTTAGGCTCGAGACGTCATTTTATCAAATAAAGTAACTTCTCGGTTTTCAGGACAATCATGAGGTATATTCCCAATTTGAAAATTAAAGTCGTTTAAATACATTTTCAACGAGGATTATATTTTAAACACTAATCTTTCAATTATCTTGATTCTAATAGTCCAACTATTTAATCAACGATTTTAGGTACTATTTATTATAATGATTACTATAGTCCAACTATATAATCAACCATAATTTAAATTATTTAAATTCAATTATATTGATTACTATAATCCAATTTATAAAATCAACTATTAATTGAAATTAGTTAATTCAAATATATTGATTACTATAATACAATTATGTAATCAACTATAAATGAAATAGTTTGAATACAGTCCAACTGTTTAATTAAAACATCGATTAATTATTAGTCTAACTAATATATTATTGTAACGACGAAGAATTTGAAATGATCGCGTATGGCAAGTAATTAAACGAATATTGCAAATTTAATACTTGCCTCCCACTATTTTTCGGCGAGCCTCTAACCCTCTGTGGAGTACTCGGGAAACCTTGTTTCCTAGTGGGCTAGGATCCCATTAAATAACACACAATCTTGACTTTGGCCAACAAATTCTATGATAATTAACTAGGTAGATCAGTAAGATCAATTGGATCCCATCCAATTCCTAGATCCAGTAGGTGGACATCCAAGTCCGAAACATATATCCTATATATGCCAATATATCCAATATATTCCCTAACCTTTTTCCTCTGAATCAACTAAGTCTTGGCTTTGGCACAACAAACTTAGTGATCCCAGTTAAGCGGAACCCATTGACCATGGAAAGCTTCATAATCAATGTCGATGGACAAGAAGTGATCTTGACTTTGGCCAAAAAATCACAACTCTAACAAGACACAGATATGGAACAAAGCCTTTATGATTCAAACACATCCGCGACGGAAAAATGTCTTGACTTTGGCAAACAAACCAATGCCAGTCTTGGATCTTGAGTAAGAATCACTCAATGGAAGGAAAAACGCTTAATATTTTGTTAGGGTTTTTCGCGTAATTGGCAACCAATTAATTATCTTTGTTAAGGTCTCATCATCATACACCCTTAAACATGCATTCTAAACACATAATAAAGCGCGTAAGTAAATAAATAAAATAATGATATGCGGATGGATACTTAAACATTGTTCCTAGAACAAATCTCTCCATTTCTTCTCTCCCGCTAGCACAAGTATTACTTCTACCCGATTACATAACACTTCTAAAGAAACCTCATTTACATTGAGGGGAATATGTGAGGAGAGAAATACACAGAGTTAAGAGGTAATAGGCTGGACACGCAGGTCCAATTAATAAATTCTAAATTTATTACAATAATTTCCAAATTTGCCCTCACCTATCTAATATCCATCCGATATACATTATTCATACATCGCATCTATGTATTCACACAAGCATGTTATCAATCAATCAAATCCAATTAATTAATCTGAAAATTAATGACCATCCAATGTTCAAACAACTATTTGATTTTGCGCGAGTCAAACTCGTTTTGCGAATAAGTACTCAAAGTATGAATTCACGAATTATATTAAACTACAACATTAAACCCAATTTAATTTGTATTTAATACTAATTCTATATTTAATTCCAAATTAAATATTACATTTTATTAATGTGCCTTTATGACTTAGATTCCAAATCTAATCGTTACGGGTCTCAAAGCGCGATTAACATCCAATGTTAATTTAATTAAAGTCCAATGGGCTTTTAATTAATTTCTTAAGGCATGGAGTTTTGGTCAATATGGGTCAAACCCAAATACCAAAGCCCATTTAAGGAATCACCCTTATTTGCCAAGAAATCAATTTAGGCACAATTAAAATTAAAGGTCCATTAAGTCATAATTGGACTTTATTGATATGGTTTTGGGCCCAATTGGATCCAACCAATTAACATAAACCAAACTTGGCCCAACCAAGCCCATTAAGCCCAATTACAACTTTACAAGCCCAATTCCAAATTTGGCCCAATTAATTTAATTCCAAAATTCCAAATTTCATAATTAATTAACCAAAGTGTATACCATAATTAATTAACCAAATTAAAATTTCCAAAACACTAATTAGCCTAATTAATTATGCCTATTATCATAAAAAATGTCCAACACATTTGAATCAAAAAATCACATCATTTTACATGCTTATAGTCACGGCAATGGTAGGGATTTCTTTGTCCGATTCGGTTTCAATCCAATTAAATCCACAATCAAAATTTCCCAAGTGGTTTCAACTCATCCAATGATCAAAAACACAAAAATCACCATGACTTTTAAGGGCAGTAAGTTTCGGCCAAGCCTACCAATTTAGGGAAAATTTATCCAATTCGATTTTTATCAAATAGACAATGCATAACACAATGTTATCATAATTTAAGCATACTCAAACAATCAATTTCACTCAAACTTGCTCAAATCAATTTTGCCCAAATTTTACCCTAATCAATTTTCATGCTGAAAATGGCTTAAGATACCATTGTTGGGTTTCTATTAAGTCCCAAGGATCAATTCAAGCAAGAAACAAGTGGGAAATACAACAATGAAATATGGCGGAATCATACTTACATTGATCGGATTTTGTGATGTGAGGAACAACAAAACTTTCTCCAAGCACTCTTGAAGCTCTCAACTTTGGCCACTTTTTGTGCTCCTCCATTTTCGGTCAACTCCATGGATGAATCTCCAAGCTCCAAGCTTTGTATGGTGATTCCATGCTCATAAGTTAGTTCCCTATCACCTTCGCAAAACACTTAAAGTGTGCTAGCACTTGGTAATTTTTGTCACAAAAAATCACCTAAGCTTCTCCTTGTATTCTCGGCAAAATACAGAAAAAGGAAGAAGAAAACAGCCCGTTGGGCATGAGAGGGAAGATGAGAGAAGAGAGAAAATTGTGTTAAGTGTGATGGTTAATTGATTTCCAAAATCAATTAAAACATATACCAATTTTTAACTTTCAAAAAGTCAAGGCATTAAAGCCAACCAACTACCACCATCAATCACTCATGACAAGTTGTCAAATCACTCAAAGTGACTAGACATCATTGTTGGTTTAATCTAAGGTCCCAAGATCAATAACAAGACATGAAACATGCATGAATACATCAACGGAGGTAGCGGAATACTCACATTGATCGGTTGAGTCGATTTGGAGACGATTCAAGCCCAAAAACGCACTGCCTTTCACGCCCACTGCATGCAGTCCACTGCCCTGCAAAACAGAAAATTGGGTGAAGAAACGGAGCTCCAATCTTCGTCGGATGGATCCCGTCTCATGGGGGAACCTCCCTACCACCTTCGCAAGACTTGTAGTGTGCTAGCACTTGATTTCTCACCATGAGAAACCACTCTTGCTTCCCTTTAGCTCACGCCCAAACTGGTTCAAAACCAGTGAAGAAAATGGCCACCATTGCCGTGAGAGGAAGAGAGAATTTGAGAGAGAAGAAGTTTTGTGTTGTGTAATGGTTTGTTAATTAAAATGATTTACCAAAAATCAATTTATATTTATGCCATAATTCATTAAATTAATAATAAACTTATGACACAAATTCATGCAAAGGCTTAGAGTGTCAAACACTTCATTTCCATGCAATACCATTGAGTGCATTGTACACAATCTCCATGCAAAGCATTAGAGTGTCAAATAAGCATAATATGACATGTGTCAAAGTTAATGCATATCTTGACATGTGTCATGTGGCCCCACACGTTTCCCAATGAAAGTGGGCCCACGTGCACTCACGCGTTCGGGTTCGATATTTCCGAAATATCGAGCTTACGTCGCGACGTTAATTCAATCGAATAATTTGACGTCGCTAACGAATTAATTCCAAACTAACTCGTTTGCCCGAATTAAAATCTAATTTTAATTACGCGTCGAAATCTAATTTCGTTAATATATCGAATATATTAATTTACCGATTAATTCCAAATTAATCGTTATCTCTCTCTAGACGATATTTTATCCCAGATAAAATATCTCCGTAATTAATCCTAGATTAATTTTCTCTCTCTTCTGTTATAATCCCAGATTATTCAAGAGTGCAAGTGTGCGTCATCGGTGGATTATCGGGAAGCGACCCATGAGATCCCCGGATAATCTGGCAGTAAATACGGTCGTCGGAGTATCCGAATCACGTACGTACCAAGTACTACGTTCTACCGATTTACGAGACAAGGTCGACTCCTAGCAAAGCACCAAGTCTTCCCAGGTTCTCCAGACATATTCATCAAAGAATATCTAGATCTGTATCAAGCGTAGTATACAAATGTATTGTGCATATCGGCCCAGTATCGGATGGTCACGTGCTAGGGCTGGGGCTGGATAAGTGTCTGCCCCGTCCGAAACACATATCGGATGTCTGGTAACTAGTCTCTATAATCGGATATTCATGACCTGGTCATAATATCCCGATTGGATGCGCATCACTAAAAGAGCACTAATACCGTATCCTGCGTGACATCATCTCCATTATGACTGGAGTGATACTTCCGTCTCGACATCACATCCAATACACTACGATTCCTGATAAACCCAGAAGAGGTGAACACAGAACCAGTTAAGATCCCCCAACCACCAAAACCAAAGTTTACCGATTGTCGTAAGTATTAGCGATGTAAGTCTCAGGTTAAGACTATACACACCTACCTTGATTTCGGCCTCCCATAGACACCTAGTCATAATACCAATGGGATTCCGAAGGGTCTATCCAGAGCGAAGCTGTTTCCCGTACCATCGGTGAAACACGACCTCCTATCGCACTTGCATAAGTATCCAATACTTATATATATGAGAACTATGCCGTTGTGCCCTCACAACGCGCACAAGTGCAATACTAGCCTATTCCGCATTATCGATGTCCAGTCTCGATAATACTACGGCTAGGGATATTTAATGATTAATCCTTCGTGGACTGATACTGTCTCATATCATCTCAATCCAGGAACTAATCATAGGGACCTCTCTTCATTTATATATCTAGGTGATCTAATCACAAATGACGAGAGTGCAATTTCCTTGTTACATAGTTAATTTGCTACAACAACACAATGATCTGTGCAAATAGTGACGCTATGGGTCATTTTGTCCAACAATCTCCCACTTGGCACATTGCGAGTCACTCAAGTGTCCTACACCTGAACTATGTACGGTTCGCTCAAATTGCTGAGGAAAGGTTTTCGTCAGCGGATTTGTTCGATTATCGTTTGACGCGATTTATACGATCATCACATCGCCATGATGTATGATCCGAACGAATCAGATGATATAGAAGTATATATCTGGATCGTCGATGAGACCTTTAATTCCTTAGCCTGTGCTGACGCCTAGCTCAGCTGCTAACAGAACTATATCTAATCTAATTAGATTTATTTCGACCAAAAAGATTCTATTGCTGCCTCAGCTGCAGCAAAATCCGCATTTGTTGTTTATTCGGCAACAGTTATCTTGCTTGGAAGATTTCCAGCTCACTGTCCCGTTATTCAAACTTTATAGTACCGCAGTATTTAACTGTTGGAAACTTGCTGCAGTGATCCTAGTCACTTCAAGTTCTCCTTCTCCATAGTAAAAGATAGCATCTTTAGTTCTCAGAGATACTAACAGATGTTCTTAACTTCAATCCAGTGACTGTCACTTGGATTGACCTGATTGTGACTCCATATGCTTGAAGCGTATGAGACACCAATACAAGTACATTTTAAATGTACAATTCCCAGAGAGTGTTAACAACTCCAAATCTATCCCAGTAGATCTTTATTCCTCTAATAAAGGTTGTTACTCCCCAGAATTCTACGGAGAATTTCTATTTATGGGAATTTCACTGTCAGTGCGCTCTCCCACTAACCTCCTTATATACACAAGAATTATTTCGTTTTGAGTCAAATCATAAACCATTATGATTATTTCAAAACGACAGTTCCAAGAACCTTATGCTTGCATCAATCCAAACATGGATCGAATAACCCGCAAACCTTGTTTGTCGGTTATACAAAATCGTCAGGATGTTGTAAACATCCTCCAAAAGGTTTCCTTTTCAGGAAAGCGATTTTGATTTGTAACTAACATATTTCATAAATGAAATATGTAGTTATCAATAAGCATCTTCAAAATGGATTTACCATGGCAACAGGTAAAAGGTTGAACCGTTATTAACATAATGTTGATAACGATACCTTTCCGTCAAAACCTTAGGTTTGCACGTTGGTATGTTGCCTTCCATGTATGTCTTCCTTGAAGACGTTTTAATGTACCATAGGCACAACGCCTTGTGGTACAACAACTAGTATCCAAACATAGTTGTTATACATGGAATCCATTTCGGACTCATGGCACTTTGCCATAACAGGGAGTCGATACCTCGTATCACTTCCTCATAACGTAGTCGGATGGTACACCTCCATAAGATTGACATCTTTATGGGGTGAGATCAGAAACACACACCATAGGTTGTTTTCTGACTCTATCCGATTTACGAAGTTCTTGTGTATTTGAAGATTAATGGTATAGTTCATCATAGATGAACTATTTGTGTTCCATTAGGACTTCGTGCCTTGAACAGTGTTACTCCGATTTTCATCGAGTATCACTATCCTCCCACTGACCACTGCATATCGGTATTCCTCTCAGGAAAAACCGCATGGTGAGCAACATTACATGTTCTCATGTGAGATTATAAGTACTATACTTAAGGTTTCCCTTAGGATAATTTAATTGACACTTATCCATTTGGTCTTTTACTTATCCTTTTTTTTTCCTTTTTGTTTGGTATCATCCAAACGTTATGCCTGGCATACCCAAATTATCAGGAATGAGAAACCTCGTTCTTCCCTGTTCATATCCTATATGAATCTGTTAAACAGATTTATATGGAACTTTATTCTAAATAAGTTTTGCACTGTTAATACATATCCTATTGAAGGAAATAGTAGCTCAGAGCGACTCGTGATAAACCTTATTATGTCCAACAAAATTGGTTTTAGTTCAGACACATCGTCTAATGACGTGTCTCG
>SKCR01011324.1:0-13211 GCA_019454045.1 Zanthoxylum bungeanum | reverse complement strand
AGATTTCGACGCGGAATTAAAATTAGATTTTAATTCGGGCAAACGAGTTAATTTAGAATTAATTCGTTAGCGACGTAAATAATAATTTCGCAAGGCACAATTATTTATTAAATTCGATTGAATTAACGTCGCGACGTAAGCTCGGTATTTCGGAAATATCGAACCCGAACGCGTGAGTGCACGTGGGCCCACTTTCATTTGGAAACGTGTGGGGCCCACATGACACATGTCATTCTAATGCTTTGCATGTAGATTGTGTACATTGCACTCAATGTCATTGCATGGAGTTTGAGTGTTTGACACTCTAAGCCATTGCATGTTTTGTGTCATTTTGATTATTAATTTAATAAAAATTATGGCATAAATATAAATTGATTTTTGGTAAATCATTTTAACTTAACACAAAACAACTCTTCTCTCTCATTTTCTCTCTTCTCTCACGCCCAAATGAAGAAAACCTTCACTGGTTTGGAACCAGAAATGGCGTGAACAAAGGAAGCCAAGAGTGGTTTCTCATGGTGAGAAATCAAGTGCTAGCACACTTACAAGTCTTGCGAAGGTGGTAGGGAGGTTCAACCATGAGGCGGGACTCATCCGATGGAGTTTGGAGCTTCGTTTTGAGACCCGAAACTGCCAAGACAGTGAGCATGGACTGCTGCAGTGGGCTTACAAAGGCAGTGCGTTTTTGGGCATGATTCATCTTCAAATCGACATAACCGATCAATGTAAGTATTCCGCTATCTTCGTTGGTGTATTCACGCATGATTTCATGTCTTGATTTGATCTTGGGACCTTAGAAAAACCAACAATGGCATCATGAGCTAATGTTGCAAGCATGAAATTTGTAGGGTTTAAAATTTGGGTAAATGTGATTTGAGCATGATTTGAATAAATTGCTTGTTTGAGTATGCTTATAACATGTTTAAATTCATTTTGGTTGGACTAATTTGATGAAAAATGATTTGGAATTATTTTCCCCAAAATTAAGTCCTTGGCCGAATGGTTTGATGATTTTGGGATCTTGGATTTTTTGTTTTAATTCATTTGATGAGTTAGAATCGATTAGGTTGATGTTAATTTGAATCGGATTGGATTGGATTTCGAATTGGACAAAAACCCCAAAATCTTTGAGTTGGCCGAATGTGACTAATGCCCTAATGTCTTGGTAAATTTGATTTTGATAATTGGATGTATTGGAAATCATTCGGGATATGTATTTATGTCGAATGCGGATTAATTGGATTGAACCGAATTGGACATGAAATCACTCCCTTGGCCGAGACCTTTAAGCATGTAGATGGGTTTGATCTTTCAATTTGTGTGTTGGACATATGATAATGAATCAAGCATGATTAATTGGACTAATATGGTGTTTTAGAAATGTTGATTTAGTTGATTGATCATGTAATACACTTTGGTAATTAAATTGGGAAAATTGGATTTTTTGATTTAATTATTTGGGCCTAATTTTGGAAATTGGATTTAAATGTTGTATTTGGGCCTATTGGGCTTGATTTATCAAGTTGGTTTAGGCCAAATGGATTGGATCCAATTGGGCCCAAAACCTTGACCATAAAGCCCAAATGCGACTTAATGAACCTTTAAAGTTCAATTGGGCCTAATGGGCCAAGATTGATTTATGGGCTTATGGGGTAAATCCCGGATTGGACTTTGGTTATCGGTTTGACCCGAGTTGACCAAAAGTCCACGCCTTAAGAAATCAATCAAAAGCCCATTGGACTTTAATTGAATTGACGTTGGACGTTAATCGGTCTTTGAGACGCGTTACGACTAAATTTGGAATTTAAATCGAAAAGGTTTATTGAATAAAAGTGTAATATTTAATTTGGAATTGAATAATGAATTAGTATTAAATACATGTTAAATTAGATTTAATGATGTAGTTTAATTTAATTCATGAATTCGTACTTTAAGTACTTATTCGCAAAAACGAGTTTGACTCGAACAAAATCAAATCGTTGTTTGAACATTGGATGATCACTTACTTATCAGATTAATTAATTTGATTAGATTGATTGATAGCATGCTTATGTGTGTGAATACGTGGTTGTGTTGAATGAATAATGTATATCGGATGGATATTAGTCGGGTGGGCAATTTTAGAAATTGTTGTAATAAATTCGATTTATTAAATTGGACCTGCGTGTCCAGCCTTATCACCTTCTTTCTCTTTGTATTCTCTTCTCACCTATTCCCCTCTATGTATATGAGGTTTCTTTAGAAGTGTAGTGTAACGGGTAGAAGTATACTAGTGCTAGCTTGAGTGAGAAAGGGAGAGATTTGATCTAGGATCAATGTGTTAAGTATCCATCCGCATATCATTATTATTTATTTTCATACTCGCTTTATTATGTATTTAGAATGCATGTTTAAGGGTGTATGATGATGAGACCTTAACAAAGATAATTAAATTGGTAGCCAATTTGCACGCGAAAAAGCCCTCATCAAATATCATGCGTTTTTCCTTCCATTGAGTGATTCTTACTCAAGATCCTAGATTGGCAGGGGTTGTTGGCCAAAGTCAAGCCCTTGTCCTTCGAAGATGTGTTTTAATCACGAGGCTTTGTTCCATATCGGTGTCGTGTCCAAGTTGTGGTTTGTTGGCCAAAGTCAAGACCACTTCTTGTCCATTGACATTGATTACGAAGCTTCCATGTCAATGGGTCCGCGCTTGACTGGGATCACTAGGTTGTTGTGCCAAAGCCAAGGCCTAGTTGATTCAGAGGAAAAAGGTTAGGGTATATATTGGATATATAGGCATATATAAGATATATGTTTAGGACTTGGATGTCCACCTACTGGATCTAGGAGTTGGATTAGATCCAATTGATCTTAGAGATCTACCTAGTTAATTATCATACAATTTGTTGGCCAAAGTCAAGATTGTGTGATATTTAACGGGATCCTAGCCCACTAGGAAACACGGTTTCCCGAGTACTCGACAGAGGGTTAGAGGCTCGACGAAAAATAGTGGGAGGCAAGTATTGAATTTGCAACATTCGTTCGAATACTCGCTAAACGCGCTCATCTATATTTTACTCGTCATATTAATCAAAAGTATTAGTTGGACTAATACTTTATGTTGTTTTTAAAAATATATATATAGTTGGACTATATACAAACTCATTCAATATATAGTTGATTTTATAATTGGATTATAGTAATCAATATAATTGAATTAAAATGATAGTTGATTTTATAATTGGATTATAGTAATCAATATTAAAATTATAGTTGATTAAATAATTGGATTATTGTAATCATTATAATAAATAGTACCTTATTAAAATTGATTAAATAGTTGGACTATTAAAATCAAGAAAGAATTGAAAGGTTGAATATTTAAAATATAATCCTTGGATTAAATGTTTTAAATGATTTAATTTTCAATTGGGAATTAATAATAGGTTAATTTATTTGATAAAATAACTTATTATGACTAAGCCCATAATTAAGCAAATAGTAGAGCATAAAGTCTTTGGAAGATTTATGTGATGATGACTTTAGTGCTTAATTAATATACTTACAATAAATCTATCTTTAGATTTAAAAGTATTAAAATTGCAATTAATAATTCTTGGAGAATTAATTGACTATTCTAGTGGAGAAAAGTCAAAGTTTGCAATTGGGCATGTAGCACAAGGTGCACATCATTTCGATATTCTAAAACCCAAGGCTTGGCCAAAGGTTTGTGAAATATTGAAAAGGTAATTGACATATCCCAAAGTGACTACCATTTGGATATGGAAGACACGAAGGAATTAAAGATAGGGAGAGGCTCTAACTTTAAAAATATTTGTCAAAGTTGTGTTTACTACTAGTATTAAAATTGGATTTTAAATACTTAGTGTGGTACATAATACATATATGTATTGACGTTCAGAATCCGCTGTGAGCTGGATACTGGCTTCAAGCCGAGATTTCTCTGCGAATTGGAAACGGGACGAAAGTCGCTGTTTCGACCGTAGATACCTAAGTTTAGGAACTACCCTTTGGGTATGTACTTAAATTAGGAACTGTTATAATGTAACTAGTTTGACTAGAGACATTATCTCTATATCAGTGTTTAATCCGATGCGGATAAAACCTTTATATTCTAGAACACTAAAGTGTTTCATTATATAAAGATGATACTGAGATAAATACATTAGATGTAAATAACATAATTTATATTTTGAATATAAATAAAATCTCAAACATATAAATGACAAATAAATAGCTCAAATTGATTTGATCAATAGAGACTTATTTGTGGCATTGTTGTCTGGGACACAATTAAACGAGACTCGTATATCCACACTTTTGAAGAGTGGGTACTAGGACTGATTTGACTATTCAAATAAGGTCTACGAATCTAGTTTATTAGGTTAAAAACCTAAAATACTATTTACTTGGTAATAGTAAAAGGGCCACCGATCTGTTAGCCCTATTCATGGTGAAGTAAGTGGGCCCATATCTAGCTAGGCTAGATGTGAACATGAATATTTCGTGACCTTAACGGATGTAGCATCACGTTGTGGTTATGTGTTTCTTTTGAAGAACACAGATCAGAAACTTTTGAAGTTTCGACACGAAGAACAAACAGATCGGCTGTAGTATTATTCCGCCACGGTAAAAACCGTAATGGAAAATACTTAAGCAGTAAGTTTCATACGTACATGAAAGAGTACGGTATTCTTTCATATGAGGACTCCTCCCGAGACACGTCAATTGACGGTGTGTCAGAACTAAAAACCAAGTTTTGTTGGACATGATTAGGTTTTTCGCGAGTCGCTCTGAGCTACTGTTTCCTTCAACAGGATATGTATTAACAGTGCAAAACTTATTTGGAATAAGGTTCCATGTAAATCTGTTTGACAGATATCATATAGGATATGAACAGGAAAGAAACGAGGTTTCTTATTCCTGATAATTTGGGTATGCCAGGCATAAAGTTTGGATGATACCAAACTAAGAACCCAAATTGGATTAGTGCCAATATAGGTTATCCTAAGGGAAACCATAAGTATAGTACTTATAAATCCCACATGAGAACAATGTGATTGTTGCTCACCATGCGGTTTTCCTGAGAGGAATACCGATATGCAGTGGTCAGTGGGAGGATAGTGATACTCAATGAAAATCGGAGTAATACTATTCATAGCACGAAGTCCTTAATGGAACACAAACAATTCATCTATGATGAATCTGTACCATTAATCTTCAAATACACAAGAAATCGGGTAGATCGGATAGAGTCAGAAAACAACCTAGGGTATGGGTTTCTGATCTAACCTCATTAAGATGTCAATCTTATGAAGGTATATCCACCGACTACGTTTTGAGGAAGTGATACAAGGTATCGACTCCCTGTTATGGCAAAGTGCCATGAGTCCGAAATGGATTCCATGTATAACGACTATTATGGATACTAGTTGTTGTACCACAAAGCATTGTGCCTATTGGTACATTATACGTCTTCAAGGAAGACATACATGGATGGCAACATACCAACGTACAAAGCTAGGCTTTTGACGGAAAGGTATCGTTATCAACATTGTGTTAATAACGGTTCAACCTTTTACCTGTTGCCATGGTAAATCCATTTTGAAAATGCTTGTTGATAACTGCGTATTTCATTTATGAAATTGCCAGTTATAGATCAAAATCGCTTTCCTGAAAAGGAAACCTTTTGGAGGATGTTTACAACATCCTGACGATTTTGTATAACCGACAAACCAGGTTTGCGGGTTATTCGATCCATGTTTGGATCAATGCAAGCATAAGGTTCTTGGAACTGACGTTTTGAAATAATCATAATGGTATGATTTAACTCAAAACGAAATAATTCTTGTGTATATAGGAGGTTAGTGGGAGAGGGCACTGACAATGAAATTCCCATAAAGCAATTGGTGAAAGCTTGGCTTTCATAGATATTCTTCATAAGAAATTCTCCGTAGAATTCTGGGGAGTAACAACCTTTATTCAAGGAATAAAGATCTACTGGGCTAGATTTAGAGTTGGTAAAACTCTCTGGAGAATTGTACATTTAAAATGTACTTGTATTGGTGTCTCATACGCTTTGAGCATATGGAGTCACAATCGGTTCAATCCAAGGGATAGTCACTGGATTGAAGAAAGAACATCTGTTAGTATCTGAGAGAACTAAAGATGTTGTCTTAAACTATGGAGATGGAGAACTTGAAGTGACTGGGATCACTACTGCAAGTTTCCAAACAATTAAATACTACGGTACTATAAAGTTTGAATAACGGGACAGTGAGCTGGAAATCTTCCTAGCAAGATAACTGTTGCCGAATAAACAAAGATTGCGGATTATTGCTGCAGCTGAGGCAGCAATAGAAGTCTTTTGGGTCGAAAGTGAATCTAATTAGATTAGATATAGTTCTGTTAGCAGCTGAGCTAGGCGTCAGCACAAGCTAAGGAATTAAAGGTCTCATCGACGATCCAGATATATACTTCTATATCATCTGATTCGTTCGGATCATACATCGTGGCGATGTGATGATCGTGTAAATCGCGTCAGACGATAATTAAGCAAATCCGCTGACGAAAACCTTTCCTCAGCAATTTGAGCGAATTGTACATAGTTCGGGTGTTAGACACTCGAGTGACTGGCTATGTGCCAAGTGGGAGATTGTTGGATAATATGACCCATAGCGTCACTATTTGCACAGATCATTGTGTTGTTGTAGCAAATTAACTATGTAATAAGGAAATTGCACTCTCATCATTTGTGATTAGATCACCATAGATATATAAATGAAGAGAGGTCCCTATGATTAGTTCCTGGATTGAGATGATATGAGACAGTATCAGTCCACGAAGGATTAATCATTAAATATCCCTAGCCGTAGTATTATCGAGACTGGACATCGATAATGCGGAATAGGCTAGTATTGCACTTGTGTGCGTTGTGAGGGCACAACGGCATAGTTCTCATATATATAAGTGTTGGATACTTATGCAAGTGCGATAGGAGGTCGTGTTTCACCGATGGTACGGGAAACAGCTTCGCTCTGGATAGACCCCTCGGAATCCCATTGGTATTATGAATATGTGTCTATGGGAGGCCGAAATCAAGGTAGGTGTGTATAGTCTTAACCTGAGACTTACATCGCTAATGCTTACGACAATCGATATACTTTAGTTGAGGTCGTCTAGGACTGTAACTAGTTCTGTGTACGCCAATGCCGGGTATATTGAGAATCGTAGTGTATTGGATGTGATGTCAAGACGGAAGTATCACTTCAGTCATAGTGGAGATGATGTCACGCAGGATACGGTATTAGTGCTCTTAAAGTGATGCGCATCCAATCGTGATATTATGACCAGGTCATGAATATCCGATTATAGAGACTAGTTACCAGACATCCGACATGTGTTTCGGACGGGGCAGACACTTATCCAGCCCCAGCCCTAGCACGTGATTATCCGATACTGGGCCGATATGCACAATACATTAGTATACTACGCTTGATACAGATCTTAATATTCTTAAATGGATATGTCCGGAGAATTGGGTTGACTTGGTGCTTTGCTAGGAGTCGACCTTGTCTCGTAAATCGGTAGAACGTAGTACTTGGTACGTACGTGATTCGGATACTCCGACGACCGTATTTACTGCCAGATTATCCGGGGATCTCATGGGTCGCTTCCCGATAATCCACCGATGACGCACAACTCGCACTCTTGAATAATCTGGGATTATATAGAAGAGAGAGAAAATTAATCTAGGATTAATAACGGAGATATTTTATCTGGGATAAAATGTCGTCTAAAGAGAGAGAACGATTAATTTGGAATTGATCGATAATTAATATATTCGATATATTAAATGAAATTAGATTTCGACGCGGAATTAAAATTAGATTTTAATTCGGGCAAACGAGTTAATTTAGAATTAATTCGTTAGCGACGTAAATAATAATTTCGCAGGCGCAATTATTTATTTAAATTCGATTGAATTAACGTCGCGACGTAAGCTCGGTATTTCGGAAATATCGAACCCGAACGCGTGAGTGCACGTGGCCCACTTTCATTTGGAAACGTGTGGGGCCCACATGACACTGTCATTCTAATGCTTTGCATGTAGATTGTGTACATTGCACTCAATGTCATTGCATGGAGTTTGAGTGTTTGACACTCTAAGCCATTGCATGTTTTGTGTCATAATTTGATTATTAATTTAATAAAAATTATGGCATAAATATAAATTGATTTTTGGTAAATCATTTTAACTTAACACAAAAACTTCTTCTCTCTCATTTTCTCTTTCTCTCACGCCCAAATGCAAAAAAACCTTCACTGGTTTGGAACCAGAAATGGCGTGAACAAAGGGAAGCCAAGAGTGGTTTTCATGGTGAGAAATCAAGTGCTAGCACACTTACAAGTCTTGCGAAGGTGGTAGGGAGGTTCAACCATGAGGCGGGACTCATCCGATGGAGTTTGGAGCTTCGTTTTGAGACCCGAAACTGCCAAGACAGTGAGCATGGACTGCTGCAGTGGGCTTACAAAGGCAGTGCGTTTTTGGGCACGATTCATCTTCAAATCGACATAACCGATCAATGTAAGTATTCCGCTATCTTTGTTGGTGTATTCACGCATGATTTCATGTCTTGATTTGATCTTGGGACCTTAGAAAAACCAACAATACCAAGGAAAATAATGTACTCATAAGGTCCATTTGTTTCTAAAACTTGAATTCATAATTTTAAACTTTTAAATCAATTAATCTTATTAATCCGTTTGCATGCATCTCATATTCTTATTTAACATTTAAATTACAAAAAATCATATTTTATGACTAGAATATCATGCATATCTACATGTTATGGCATGTGAAAATGCAAGAGTAGACACCCTAGGGTATATGACATGTTATTAAACACTTAAAACATACATATTAACCGAGGTCTGGGCGTAGCGATGTGCACTGGTCAATGTCGCGATGCCCACAATTCCAGAAACTGGAATTGTGCCAGTTCACCATCGCATCGTAATGCGAGAGGACCTGCATCGTGACACGTGCGAGGTAGAAGTATATTGACCGGTGCGTAATCACACCCGTATAACACAAGCGCACGTATCATTCAAGTAAAATAAATTTATTGATCCCATGCGGACTTAATTCCTACTATTGTTATTAATTATTGATACTATTTATTTACAGGTATCTAATTAAAGGGAGAAGAGAATGATTGCTTGATTGGTTGGTTGAATGTGGATTTTCTAAATAAATAAATAAAAATACTAAAGAAAATACTAAGGAAAATAACAAAAGACACAAAATACCTAGGATTGTGACTCCACACAATATTATTCAAAAGATGAATTGATTCTCTTATATATGTGTAATAAATTAATTTGCTAACCTGGAACACGAGGTTATGCAAAAGCCTCTGTCGATGGTCAGATGCAAATACCCAGTGTAACTCAATTAATTATATATCTATGTTATCCGAATTATCTGAATTCATTAAGTTCAAGTTCCAATTATGGCTACCCACGCCCAACAGGTATATGTCTATCATGTAAGGAAATCTATTAAAGGTTATCTATCTTCAAGGAAGATCGTGAGCTATTGAATCTAAAGTTGAAACCTAAAATCCCTTTTCCAAGTTCATTTTAAGTTTACCACATCAATCTTATTGGTGATTAGGCAACAAGAAGCATTAAGCTTAAGATTCAATAAACAAACTAAGGAATTACCTATTATATAATTAAATCAATTATTAAGCATGTGAATATTATGTTTCATCACTTCCCTAGAATAAAAATAAAATATTGGGGATTATGGGATCCACCTTTAGAAATCTCACTTTATTATAATATGGAAATTGCCAGTATTACCCAATTAAGTTGAACCAGCCATAAAGGCGGTGTTATTATTTATCCATAAACCAGTTATTTATCCATAAACTAGCCATATAGGCGGTAATCATTTGTCACCTAAAGACCGTCCTATAAGCGATGTCACATTATGTTACATAATTAAAACCAGCCATTAAGGCGGTATCAACTTTTAATCCACATTATTAAATTACAATTTCCATATTATAATTAAAGTGAGAATAATCTACCTTTAATATTTCTAATTTAGAAACCTCCCTTATTATAATATATATAAATTTAGGTGATAATTACCAACCGACCATATAGGCGGTATCATGATTAAGTCAAATTTATAATTAATTACTAACCGACCAATATGGCGGTATCCATGCTTAGTTAGGTTAAAACCAACTTCAATAATCACCAACCGACCAATCAGGCAGTATTCTCATTAAGTCAGGTTTTATCTAGTTTATATATTATAATTAAGGGAGATTATTCTAAATTATAAAAGTAAAAAGCTTCACCCTTCCCCAGCAGAAATTTAATTACTAAACATAAAAGAAAAGAAAAGTAAAATACTGAAATTAAAAATAAAAATAAAAATACATAATTTAATTATTAAAATATTTACAAAATAGATGCAATCCTTTAAAGTCCATAAAAAAACACCAGGAAAGCACACAAATCAGAAATTAAATCGCTGCCAATTTATAGGCAAATTTTGCCTTAGCGCGTCGCGACGTGCCGTGAATTACGATGTGGAATGCAGATCTTACGACATGTGGCTGGCGGCACCGGTAGCTGACTGATTACTCAATAATTGTTCTGAAGTGGCGAGGACGTGCCGATGACATGGCGGTATAGATTGTCGGCAGCATGTGATGGTGACACGTGGTATAAGATGATTGGCTGATGATGACGTGGCTGACATGTGGCAAGCTGACTCGGCATGTGACTGATGTAGACACTACGTGGCTGACACATGGACGACACATAGACGACACATGGTGATGGTTGTTTTCGACAGCATATGATGATGACATGTGGCATGGTGCACATTAGCGGATCTGCTCTGATGTTGACAAGTGGTAGGCGTACGTTAGCAAGGGCGCATGTTAGCAAATTTCTTAGATTTTGACATGTGTCCCGGTGTATTTTAGCATGATTCGGTGCATGTTAGCAAGTTCCGGCACACGTTAGCGGTCGCGACGTAGAAGGCTTGCGCGTCGCGATGCCCAAATTATGATTTTGCCCTTTTTATCTGTTTTCACTCTTTTGGCCCTGAATTGCTTCCAGAGAGTCCTGAAACGTTATTTATCTACAAAATAACATAAAAACATTAAAATATTCACAAAACTCAAGAAACTATACAAAATATTAGGTCAAATGAGTAGGAAATAGTGATGCATTTACCACTCATCACATGTGTAATGGTTTACTGGACGCGTCACGACGCGCAGATGGGTTACGTCGCAACGGAACCCAGTTTCCAGATGATGGAATTTTCAAAAACATCACATTTAAAATTATGTTGATCGGGCTCTTATTTTTCTATACTATTCAAATAAGTACAATAAATCCAAGGCATCCATTGGTCTTCAAAACAAGTTCCATGGAGTGTTGTTGAGCTCTTTGCGGAATTTCTTTGTCAAACGTCCTTCGCGGCATCGGCTCCTCCAAGTTACAAATAGGGTTACATAATGAACTTATTACGAAGGAAATGAACTTATAACACTTGAAAGAATATGGCCTTATGGTCTTAACTTATAACACTTGAAAGAATATGACCTTAAGGTCTTACATTTCCAATGCTAAAAATAAGAGCCGGAAAAAAAAAATGATCAACGCAATACATTCATCACATGAATCAAAAGTAAACATTAATCACATGAACATTAAAACCATTCATCTCATGAATCTAATTGTGCCTACTCATCACAGCATGCATTTTAATAATCTATATCTCATATAAATTAATAAAACTAAAATGAGAAGGGTTAAGAAAATTTTTCAACCTTAAGCTCTCAATGCCAATTGTAGGAAATGACTTTCCTTAGCGCGGCGGAAGTTGCTTGTGGTGGCACCGGGTCCAGTATGGATCTTTAAAATTTTATTTGCCTTCTCCCTTTTTTGTAGTAGCCAATATCAATCATTTGTTGTCCAACACCTGGATCAACCACTCGATCTTCTAAACTATGACTCGAAACCAACAAACTGAAGTGTGGGCTTCACTCACAAAGATTAAACTCTAAACGATTTAGAGAATCAATCTGTCATAATTTGTGTTTGGCTTTTTGAATTTCAAACACTCTCACAACACTTGTGAATGTTTAAACTCTCTCTATTTTCTCTCAAATTCTTTCTCACAACACTTGTATGAATGAATGCAAAATGTTAACCTTATGAAGTGAGAGAAATGGTAGAGATTATATTCTCTTACACAAGCCAACTAACCTTGTTATTAAGCAACTAATATTTTCTTGCAATGGCCAACGAAAAAATGTGAATGCCATACCAAAGCATAGGAAATTATAACTTAAAGACAAGGACTTTGTCATTAAGCATCCAATGCTTTCTTTCAATGGAAAACACATAAATGTGGAGGTCATACCAAAGCATAAAATGTATAAGCTAACGACAAAACTATTAAGTGTATACAAGCCACCTAATAGACATAATTTCTTGGATGAAATGGTAAGCCTTATGGATTTGTCTCCTTAGGTAAATAAAAATCACCATCTCAATAATGATTAAGTTACCTTCAATTATGTTGTAGTAATTATCTCATAATTATTACTAACTTGATTATGAGATAATCAAGACGTGATTATCTCATAATCAAATAATTCTAGAAAACATTAAGTTAAACTGATTTAACATAGTTTTTATTTGTGACAATAAATATTATTAATCTCATTAATAATATATAAATATAAAGTGAGCATATAATTAGACAATCTAATTATATTAAGTTTGCTACAGTTAATCGAGCTAGCCCGGGGACCAAATGGACCTACGGTTCCGAGCTCCAATAATTTCGAAATATTAATTAAACTCTTTAATCAAATATTACAAATTATTAACTCTGTGTTATTCCACTAAGGACTCAAAGTTGAACTTCTGTTACCGTAGATGGATAAAATAAAACCGACCAACTTTGGTGTACATCGATATAGTCATTACATATGGATATAGCCCTTCACAAATATCTCATAAATAGAGCCGGGTCAAAAGTCCGTTAAACCCCTCTAAATATTTTGTCTCTTAAGCACCATTGATTCTATAATGAATAATTAATTCATAATAATTATGAATATAAAAATTTCTATTCGTAATAGAAAATTTGAACGCTC
>SKCR01011323.1:0-13224 GCA_019454045.1 Zanthoxylum bungeanum | reverse complement strand
CAGGATTATGTTTTAAACACTAATCTTTCATTTTATCTTGATTCTAATAGTCCAACTATTTAATCAACGATTTGTGGTACTATGATATAATGATTATAATAGTCCAACTATATAATCAAATATAATTAAATTAATTAACCTCAATTACATTGATTACTATAATCCAATTATAAAATCATTGTAAGCTGAAAGTAATTAATTCAAATATATTGATTAAATAATCCAATTATATATAATCAGCCATAATACAGTCCATCTGTTTTATTAAAACAATAATTTTAAATATTAGTCCAACTAACATTTAATCTAACGACGAAATAATTTGAATGAGCGCGTATTATGGCGAGTAATTGAACGAGTATTGCTAATTCAATTCTTGCCTCCCACTATTTTTCGTCGAGCCTCTAACCCTCTGTCGAGTACTCGGGAAACCGTGTTTCCTAGTGGGCTAGGATCCCGTTAAATATCACACTATCTTGACTTTGGCCAACAAATGTATGATAATTAACTAGGTAGATCTCGAAGATCAATTGGATCCCATCTAATTCCTAGATCCAGTAGGCGGATATCCAAATCCTAAACATATATCTTATATATGCCAATACATCCAATGTATTACCTAACCTTTTTCCTCTGAATCAACTAAGCCTTGGCTTGGCACAACCAAACCTAGTGATCCCAGTCAAGCGCGACCCTTGACCATGGAAAGCTTCGTAATCAATGTCGATGGACAAGAAGTGGTCTTGGACTTGGCCAACAAACCACAACTTGGACAAGACACCGATATGGAACAAAACTCTCGTGATTCAAACACATCTTCGACGGACAAAGGGCTTGACTTTGGCCAACAACCCAATGCCAATCTCGGATCTTGAGTAAGAATTACTCAATGGAAAGAAAAACACTTGATATTGAGCGAGGGTTTTTCGCGTGCAATTGGCAACCAATTTATTATCTTGTTAAGGTCTCATCATCATACACCCTTAAACATGCATTCTAAACACATAATAAAGCGCATATGAAATAAAATAATAATGATATGCGGATGGATACTTTACATTGATCCTAGATCAAATCTCTCATTTTCTCTCTCCAAAGCTAGCCATGTATATTACTTCTACCCGTTACACTACACTTCTAAAGAAACCTCATTTACATTGAGGGGAATAGGTGAGAAGAGAATACAAAGAAATATAGGTGATCAGGCTGGACACGCAGGTCCAATTTAATAAATCAAATTTATTACCAATTTCCAAAAATTATCCCACCCGACTAATATCCATCCGATATACATTATTCACGCATCGCAACCATGTATTCATACAAGCATGTTATCAATCAATCTAATTCAATTATTAATCTGATAATTAGTGATCATCCAATGTTCAAACAACGATTTGATTTTTGTTTGAGTCAAACTCGTTTTGCGAATAAGTACTCAAAGCACGAATTCTCGAATTAAATTAAACTACATAATTAAATCCAATTTAATACGCATTTAATTCTAATTCACTATTTAATTCCAAATTAAATGTTACACTTTTATTAACGAACCTTCTACGATTTAAATTCCAAATTCAATCGTTATGAGTCTCAAAGCCCAATTAACGTCAAACGTTTATTTAATTAAAGTCCAATGGGCTTTTAATTAATTTCTTAAGGCGTGGACTTTTGGTCAACTCGGGTCAAACCAAATAACCAAAATCCAATCCGGGAGTTACCCCATAAGCCTTTAAATTAATTTTGGCCCATTTGGCCCAATTAAATAATTAAGGTTCATTAAGTCATAATTGGACTTTATGGATGCGTTTTGGGCCTAATTGGATCCAACCAATTTTGCCTAACCCCAACTTTGTACAACAAAGCCTAAAAGCCCAATTACAACTTATAAGGCCCAATTTCCAAAAACAAGCCCAATTAATTAACTTATAAAATTCCAAATTCATATTAATTAACCTAAGTGTCATACATAATTAACCACCTAATTAATATTTCTAAAACATCAATTAGCATACTTAATCATGCATTTCAACATCAAATAGTGTCCAACACAATTTATCAAAATCAAACCCAATTTACATGCTTTAAAGTCTCTTGGCAATTTGGGATTTATGTCCGATTCGAATTCAATCCAATTAATTTCACAATCGACATTCAATCATTTCCCAATGATTTCCACACATCAATGTTCAAAAATCAAAAAATTCCAAGACATTTAGGGTTCTTTAATTTCGGCCATCATAAGCAATTTGGGGAAATTTGTTCCAAACACAATTTCAACAAATTGATCCAATCAATCTTAAATTAAACATACTTTAAGCATTCTCATCATCCCATTTCATAAAATGCTCAAAATCAAGTTTACCAAATTTATCACTTATGCCAACATAAAAAATGGGGAAATTTGTTCCAAACACAATTTCTTCAAATTGATCCAATCACTCTTAAATTAAACATCATTTAAGCATTCTCATTCATCCAATTTCACAAAGTATGCTCAAAATCAAGTTTACCCAAATTTCACTTTATGCCAACATAAAAATTGGGGAAATTTGTTCCAAACACAATTTCTTCAAATGATCCAATCAATCATTAATTCAACAACATTTAAGCATACTTAATCAATCAATTTAATCAAATCATGCTCCAATTGATTTTACCCAATTTGTCATGCCCAAAATTTGGGGAAAATTGAATCCAATCCAATTTCATGAAATTGATCATGCACAACTTCAATTCATCAACATACAAGCATACTTTAACATCCAATTTAACCAAATCATGCTTCAATTGATTATCCCCAATTTTAACCCTAACTTTTTCATGCTTGATCAAAGCTCAAGATACCATTGTTGAGTTCTAATTTAGGTCCCAAAATCAACAAATCAAGCAAGAAAAACGCATGAATACTTCAAAGGAGTAAGGCGGAAATATAACTCACATTGAATGGATTTGATGCATCAAAGAAGATCTTCCTTTTATTCTTTGTTGGAGGTTCGGCCAAGGCACTTCCAAGGGAGTAGAGTGGTCGGTTTTGATGGTGGTGGTCCCTCCAAATTTCGGCCACGGATGTCCTCCATTAAAGCTCCAAGCTTTGAGATTCCAAGCTCACAAATTCGTTTCCCTATCACCTATGTAAAACCCAAGTTGTGTGCTAGCACTCTTTCTTCTTCATTAGTGTGATCAAACCAAAAAAAAAATGAGAAGAAATGGTCTCCAAAACCGTGAGAGAGGAGAAGAAGATTTTGGCTCCAAAAAGAGCAAAAACCGTGAAGCATGGAGGGAGAAGCAAAATTCAGTTTTTTCTTGGATGTGAGAGAGAGAAAAAGTTGTAAATATATGTTATTATATTCATTTTCCAAAAATAAATAAAACATATATACAACACCTTTTCAAAAAACCAAAAAGTCAAAAAGTAATAAAGTGCTTTTCAATCACTTCACATCACATCTCTACACTTTAAGTCACATCACTTTAATAAAGTGACATGTTGTCAAATCACATCACTCAAAGTGACAATTGATTTGACGACTGATGCGATTAGTGATTTGACGCTTGATATGACTTGCGTGCCGCGCTCGGATTCAAAATACGAATGCGCTCGCAATCACTCTCGGGCTCGGGTTCGCTAATTCCAAATTAACGAATTTTCGGTCGCGTCGTAATTAAATGATTACGCCTAGCGAAATCACTATTCACGTCGCTTACGAATTAATTCTAAATTAATTCGTTCGCCCGAGTTAAAATCCAATTTTAATTCCGCGTCGAAATCTAATTTCATATAATATATCAGATATATTATTTTATCGATTAATTCTAAATTAATCGTTCTCTCTCTTTAATTAATATTTTATCCGAGATAAAATATCTCCGTAATTAATCCCAGATTAATTTTCTCTCTCATCGAATTAATTCTAAATTAATTTTCTCTCTCTTCTAATTAATCCCAGATTAATTAAAGTGCGAGTCATACATCATCGGTGAATCTTTGGGAAGCGACCCATGAGATCTCCGGATATGTTGGCAGTAAATACGGTCGTCGGACTATTCGAATACGTAAGTACCTCGTACTACGTTTATACCGATTTACAAGACAAGGTTGGCTTCTAGCAAAGCGCCATGCCTACCCAATTCTCCAGAAATATTCTTATAGGAATATATAGATCTGTATCAAGCGTAGTATACTAAGTATTGTGCATATCGGTCCAGTATCGGATAGTCACGTGCTAGGGCTGGGGCTGGATAAGTGTCTGCCCCGTCCGAAACACATATCGGATGTCTGGTAACATAGTCTCTATAATCGGTATTCATGACCTGGTCACAATATCCCGATTGGTTGCGCAACACTCAAGAGCACTAGTACCGTATCCTGCGTGACATCATCTCCACTATGACTGAAGTGATACTTCCGTCTTGACATCACACCCAATACACTACGACTCTCTGATAAACCCAGAAGTGGTGTACTCAGAACGGTTAAAGCCCTGTACCACCAAGACCAAAGTCTACCGATTATCGTAAGTATTAGCGATGTAAGTCTCAGGTTAAGACTATACACACCTACCTTGATTTCGGCCTCCCATAGACACATAGTCATAATACCAATGGGATCCGAGGGGTCTATCCAGAACCAAGCTTTTCCCGTACCCATCGGTGAAACACGACCTCCTATCGCACTTGCATAAGTATCCGATACTTATATTTATGAGAACTATGCCGTTGTGCCCTCACAACGCGCACAAGTGCAATACTAGCCTATTCTGTATTATCGATGTCCAGTCTCGATAATACTCCTGCTAGGGATATTTAATGATTAATCCTTCGGGGATTGATACTGTCTCATATCATTCTCAGTCCAGGAACTAATCATAGGGACCTCTCTTCATTTATACATCTAAGGTGATCTAATCAAAAATGATGAGAGTGCAATTTCTTTGTCACATAGTTAATTTGCTACAACAACACAATGATCTGTGCAAATAGTGACGCTATGGGTCATTTTATCCAACAGATTGGTACTCCGAACACCAGCCTAGAAATTTATTCCACTTGATCTAGTGTCGATCCATGGTATCATATACACATCTAATATGTATTATATACACATGGCCCTCAAGAGCTCACCTAACACTCAAAAAGTAGGCAACAACGAGGAGATTGCTATAACATTTTGAGTTCTTAAAACAAACCCAAATATTCCATTAGACAACATCATTCATATTTTATATAACCTAAGTTCTACATCAATATGACTTAGATGCGACATCAATATTGTGCTACAGTTACTGACTTGTCCAAGTATTTATGATCAAATCCAAAATATTATGAAAACAACCTCAAGTACAACACTAATATAAAAACTTCTAATCTATAACGTCAATATTCAACTTATATGTCAATACTTTATAAGTTGCAACTAATTCTACTCACATATTAGAATCATCTGTGACACTCACACTGCATTTTTTTTAACTATATATGATATAGAACGTCTAACGTCACAATTATACTCAAAACTAATATGACCCTAATGGTTATAGACTATATTATTTATGAATAAGAACTCATTTTTAATATCTCAAAGATAATAGAGAACATGTTTCAAGATCCATCCTATGCCTACAACATATCAAAATAGCTCGTAACAATTACGATTAAATTGATATCTTTAATCGCAGACAATACAGTATTCATTATACCATCATTTTATGATGTATAAGAGTGATTATACATTCTAATCAATTTCCCGTTCACATAAGGAATCATCATTTATGAAAAATGAATATTATATCTAAGAGACAAACTAACGGTCTAACAGTTATACTGACTGTCACACAGATAGTCATTTTGTGTCGTTTATTAGATCATATCTAATGCACGATTAATGAGAGAGTATCTCACAAGTCTCATAGTTTTATATAATATATAAAATTTTATATCGAATACAACAGAGACCACTCCCACTACATTCACGGAGAAAAGAAGACTTAGGTAAATCTTTTACCTCATAAATATGTCATTATTACTTTAATAATGTCGTTATGATATATAACACTGAAAGAAATTTGCATGCTCTCACTAGTACTAAAATCACATATGCATTCTTTACGCTTTAATAGAATCAGACAATCTGACTCATTTCAAAATTAGAGAACATATAATTCTGAAAATTTTATCTGAGTCTACAACAGGCTCTATAAGCTAGTATGTCAAACTGCGATCTTAGCAGAATAGAAACTCCATGGCCATTCTAGAACGGAACACTATTTTTCATCCTTAGCCAAAATGCACAGTTTAGTATTAACATTAACTAACAGATCTTTAATTATCCAATTAGTGCTATTAGAGATAAATTTCTTCAGGATCTACAATAGATTGCTGAGTATAACATTTTTCACTATCATACCATAAAGGTCAAACCTTTAATAAACTCAATTTGTTTTTGCTACGCAAACCATGTGAGAAATCAATTTCCCACACGGCGGAAGTGATGTTAGGCAACGAGATCGACCTTGAAAATTTCTTTATGCCATTTCCCATTTTAACCCGAATATGGATCATATCTTTTTTACTTTTTTACTTTTTTTTTTATAAACAGTAACAATTTTACTGTTCATGCTACAGTCTCTCGGTTATTATTCATTGTTATGTCGTGTTATAGTGCGTGCAGTTACTATTCCCTGCTGCATTGTCACAATTACTATTCATTGCTACAGTCTCGCGATTACTATTTATTGCTTCAGTCTTATAAATTCTGCTCACTATGCTAAATCTTCTCCAACAATTATGAGTGTTTTTAACCTTCGAAATAGAATCACCCTCAAAGAAGAATAAGAAGATGGTTTCGTCAACACCACTCGACCTTTTGTGCTATTCTCATTACCAATAAATTGATGTATAAGCTTCACTCACAATCTTTAATCTCTAAACTTTTTAGAGAAGAAAAAAATATTATCACACAATTTTTCTTTTTTTATTTTTTTCAACACTTGAGAGAAAAGAAGATAAACATTGTGGCTATGTAATTTTTCAAAAACGAGATATTTTTAACAAAACAACCTTTGCTTTTATATGCTAGGGTTTAGGTTAACATAATTATAATTGAAATTACCATTATATCCCTAAGCCCTTGAGTATTTTTTGCCAAACTTTTCAAATTTTATAACAATAAAATTCATAGTTAAATATCTTCATAATTAAGACATTAAACCCCACCTTAATATATATTTTATAACTCATTTTGAAGTAAGTAATATGTATTTATATAAAATATTAATACACATTTTGAATAAAATAATTTAATATTACAAATATAAATATAAATGTATATGATTATCTCATAATCATTAAATAATGAAAATATTATATTAAACTTATTTAATATAATTTTCAAGTGTGACTTCAATTATTAATCACATTAATATTTTTAATTTGCTATAGTCAAGTTAGCACGGGGATCAAATTGACTTGCAGCTCCGAGCTCCTATAATCCTAGAGTATTAATTAAAACTCTTTAATCAAATATTCTGAAATATTAACCTATGTTATTCCACTAAAAACTTAATGTTGCACTCTCGTTACTACATATATTTTATATCAAAACTCATCGGCGTCCACCGATGTAATCACTACATACAGATTGACCCTCCACAAATATCTCATAATTAGAGTCGGCCATAATATTCAATATATCCTTTAATTATTTTTTGTCATAAGTACCATTGATTCTCTAATGAGCGATGTATTCATAACTATTATAAATATTAATCATTCTATTCGTAACAGAAAGACTTGAGCTCTCTAACCGTTCAAGTACCGAATCAACCCTTAAGAAAGATACTCATCTATTTTTTACAAGAATGAGTCCCTATCTGTGTAAAACGTCACCAACTACACACAAAACAATGTCCGTAAAGTATGTAGCTATTGGTAAGGATTTATTCACCAACCTCACATTTATAAATCAAATGACATAGACTACCATGCATGAGTACGAAGTTGATTACGCCCAAAAATAACTTGCGGTTGTCGCAGTATAACTGGGGTATCGATTCATAAGAGAGATGGTTAATGAACTAATTTACTCAAACAAAAAATTTAGCAATAACTTAAATAAAGAAAACGAATGAAATTAATAGTATAAGATAAAAGAAAATAAAAATTATGAAAACTATGCAGGAAATATCTGTAGAGATAAACAGCAAAGCATCGGGAATTCCTCTTGTATCAACCTCTTGTATTCAGTTATTGATTCTTTTCATTACACAATTGAAAGTTTCACATCCCAAACCAACAATTAGAAGATATTCAATTATACTCATATTAAATTCTAGGGTAATCAATGATTATTTTCTTTATGTTAACAACACACAAAAGTTATCATTACGAGCTATCTAACATCGACAATATACCCTCAAGCAATACTGCAGCAGAAGACCAACACATAAAATAACTTTACCAATCACAACTGGTTTCACAAATCACATGTAGAAGAAGCATGACTGGATCTATATGGGATTTGACAAAACACAATTTATGGGATAATAAATCGAAGGATAATAAAGAATAACATCCATCAATTTTATTAAATGTTAAAAGGTTCATTTAAGAATTAATAACATGAATATAAGAAGTTTAAATACAGAAGTTCATCGTTAGCTTTGCCTAGGAGATTATTTCTCCATGAAAGAAAGAGATGCAGCCTGAATAGATTAGAGAGACGTAATGATTTCCTTGAAGTTCTTCGTTCTTCCTCTCTATAAATTATGTTGTGGCTCTTTTTGGTGTTTTTCCTCTATTTTTCTCTGATTTTCTCCTCCCCCGGGGTTTAGGATGAAGTTGGGTTTATATAGAAAAGCTTGGAAACCTAAATTGCATTAAAAACGCACGACACAAATCTTAGAATCGCAGTTTCGCGTCGCGACTTGCACCACACGTTAAGACGTGTCAGTGGCTTTGAAGGATGCTACAATTGACTAGATCTCCTCGAGTAGATACAAATTGATATATTTTTGGTCTCGTAACTCTTTCTAAATCAAAAGTTATAGCCTTTTTAAATTCAGTGCGCGGCTGATGCTCCTGCGTGCGTCTGATACGTCTGTTAGGCTCTGAAACATGTTCAATTGCTCCATTCTCCTTGTTCCATCACTTTCTATTAACAAAGCACAAAATGAATTTAATTAAGATTAAAACATATGATAATAAAGCTGAGTTAACAGTGTTCTAACTACACTTCGTGCACTTATCACAACCCCCAACCAGCTTATTGCTAGTCTCTAGCAGTTCAAGCGTAAAATAAAATAAAAACTAAATAAATAAATAAAACTATCTAAGCCACTTTCATAGGTATCACGATTGCATTTAGCGTATGCAACAAGCCTTTAAACCCTTAGTTATCCATAGTGGACGAGTTATAGTCTCGTGAGAGCTTACAGCGATGACACCCACAAATGTCACATAGTAATGAAACGAGAGAACCTTCAAAGTACACAACGTAACTCAAATCCAAGACCTTGAATAAATCATCTAAGCCAGACTCACAGTGTGTGTGTGTGTAAAGCTTTATTCACAGCTTGATTCCTAGGTAAGCCAACTCAATGATTTTGTTTAAAAATTTAGACCGATGGGTCAAACCAACCTAGATAACTCAATTTAGCTATGTAATTGCTTTTATGTGCTCAGTATGACATGATTTTTCTTTTTCTTTTCTGGTCTTTTTTTTTTTTTTGCTTTTTTTTTTTGAATTTTTGAATATTTTTCTTTTCCCAACACACCTACCCTTTAAGGTAGCATTTCTCCTCATGGTGGTCCTAATACTCGCCCTTGGGTAGCTTCACGCTTATCGGTTATAAGTGGTTTATTTTCTTTCTTCAAAGACTTTTCTTTTATTTTCAACCATACAATATGTCATAACACAAGTAAATCAGGATAGACATCTAAGCAAACTGTCATTCATCGACATGTAATTTCTTCAACTAGTCACCTTGCTAACTACTCAGCTTTCACTGCTAAAAACCCATAATTAAGTGCTTACGAGTCTAACATAGATAAACTGTTCAAAGCATCAGATAAAAATACATTAAAGGACTTATCGTTTCTAAGATTTCATCCTAAAATAAACAATATCATCATAAGACTAATGTTTTAACTAAAAATGACTACAAAAAGAACGAAACAATTTTTTTTTAAAGATAATAATAAAATATATTTATGACAGGTTTTATCATGCACATGCATACACCCCCACACTTAAAACTTGCATTGTCCTCAATGTAAGATAAATATAAAGAAAAAGGATTAAGGAACAACACTACCAAGCGCAGGTTTGATCAGGTTCCTGCTGGTGAGACTTTAGCTGTGTGGCTGTGTAGGTTGTGCTAAAACATGCAAAATACTTATGCAAATAATAAAAAAAAAACATGTAATTAGCACACAATAAAATATAAACTAAAGTAAATAAAATAAATACAAATGCAAGGGTTTACTCCCCGCTAGCTCTAAGTTTAACGTCTTCAGCCAGACGCAAGCACTCAAGTTGTCATGGTGGTTTCCATCGAGCGTACTGATGAAGGCATGAGAGGGAATGCTTGTCTAGCTGTGGTAGTTTATCCATTGATCCTCCTGGGTCCGGAGATTGTTGAAATCTTGGACTCCTCATAAGGAAAAATTTACTCAATTTCATTTTTAACCTCACATGTATCATCTTCAATTGAGCATTAACTCTAATTTTCCTCATTTTTTTGTTCATTGGGACCAGTTTTAGCTCATGAGGATTTAATTCTGGTTGTAGATAAGAAGTTTCTGGCATGACTGTTTCTAGCATGTATGAGTAATGACATTCATCCTCACCCTGTGATTGTTTTTCAATATTTGGATCTGGAACTCTCACTGTGGGCCTAAGTGTTAGACAATTATGACCCATAGCGTCACCATTTGTAAAAGACATTGTGTTTTGTACAAAATTGACTATGTAATATTGAAATTGCCTTTTATCATTTCGTAATTCATTTACTATTACATATAAATGGTAAAAGTCCATATGATTAGTTCCGGATTGAGATGATATGAGACAGTATCAATCCATAAAGGTTTAATCATTAAATATCCCTAGTCGTAGTATTATCGAGACTGGACATCGATAATGCGGAATAGACTAGTATTGCACTTGTGCGCGTTGTGAGAGCATAACAGCACAGTTCTCATATGTTTAAGTATAGGATACTTATGCAAGTGCGATAGGAGGTTGTGTTTTACCGATGGTACGGAAAACAGCTTCGCTCTGGATAGACCCCGCGGAATCCCATTGGTAGTATGTATATGTGTCTACGGGAGTCCGCGTCAGGGTAGATGTATTTGGTCTTAACCTGAGACTTACATCGCTAATACTTGCGACAATCGGTAAACTTTGGTTTTGGTCGTCCAAGGCTTTAACAGGTTCTGTGTACGCCTCTATTGGGTTTATCGAGAATCGTAGTGTATTGGATGTGATGTCAAGACGGAAGTGTCACTCCAGACATATGGAGATGATGATCACGCAGGGATTCATAACTCGTTCTCTATTGTGTTGCAACCATCGGGATAATGTGACAAGGTCATGATTATCCGATTCAAAGAGACTAGTTGTTTGATATCCGATATGTGCTTCGTAGGGGCAGACACTATTCCAGCCCCAGGCCTAGCACGTGACATCTGATACTGGATCGAAATACGAGATACTAGGTATTCTACGTCTGACATAGATTATATATTCCAGTAAGAATATTTCTGGAGAATTGGGTAGGCACGGTGCTTTGCTAGAAGCCAACCATGTCTTGTAAATCGGTAAGCACGTAGTACGAGGTACTCGCTTTATCGGATAGTCCGATTACCGGATTTACTGCCAACATATCCAGAGATCTCTTGGGTCGCTTCCCAAGGATTCACCGATGACAGTTGACTTAAATTGGAATTAATCTGGGATTAATTAAGAGAGAGAAAATTAATCTGGGATTAATATGGGCTTTATTTAATCTGGGATTAAAAGTGTACAGTGGCGAAGAACGCGATTAATTTGGAATTAATCGGTAAAATAAATTTAATAGTTAAATTTGATTTTTCTATTTAATTTATTCAAACGGGCTAAAAATAATATATCATATATTGAAATGGATTGGATTTCATTACGAGATTAAAGTCGGACTTTAATGCGAACGAACGAATTGATTTAGAAGTAATTCATGAACGACGTTCGATATATATTTGCGAGGCATCGTTATTAATTATATTGGATTTAATTATTTAACGACGAATGATCGTTTAATTGGATTAAACGGAACCGAGCCGCGGCAAATACCAGTAGAGATATTTGAATTTCGGATTCAAATATTTGGAGCCAAAAGTGTGGTAGGTGTTCCCACCACACAACCACCTTGTTTTGCCTTTATGTAAACCACTACCAATCTCTACCTTGTATGGGTAAAAGGTGAAATGGTTTCACCTTTTGGTAAATAACAAAAAGGGATTTTCATTGTTGGTAACACTTGACACCAAACCAAAACACAAAAACCCTAAGGACCCATCCTTGGCCGAAATGGAGAGCCTCTCAACTCTTTGATTTGATTTTCAAATCATCAAAAGCTAGCACTTTGGAAGTGAACAAAGGTGATAGGGAAACTCCTCAATAGCTTGGAATCATCCTAAAGCTTGGATTCATCATAAAGCTGGATCTTGGAGATCTTGGATCTCAAATTTTTAAAAGCTCCAACACTCATTGTAAGTATATTCCGCACCTTATAATGATCAACTCTTATATTATGCCTGCTTATTAGATCCTTATAATGTTCTAGGAACACTAACAATGGTATCATGAGCCTAATTTGAGCATGATAATTTTAGGGTTCTTGAATCTTAAAATTTGGGGTTTTTTGATTTTGGGCATGATTTTTTGAAATTGATGCTTTGAGTATGTTTACACACAGATAACTTAGAGTTATGCATGATTAGATTTCAAATAAATCAAAAGCAACAAAAAATAAAAAAAATGTTAGGGTGGCCGAATGTTACTGCCTCAATGCACTGCAGTTTTTGTTTTTTGTAACATGAAATAATGTGTTTGGATGCATGTTTAAATGATGATAGTTGGTTTAATATGATTAGAATCAATGTCTATAATGTTCATGTTAAAATCAAAGTGCATGTTGAGCATGAAATGATGATCTTAGGCTTCAATATGTCTCAAGCATGCAA
>SKCR01011322.1:0-13223 GCA_019454045.1 Zanthoxylum bungeanum | reverse complement strand
ATCAGAATTCGAAAATATTTTCTCTTTAAAAGTTGTAGATCTTTGGGTCTTCTTTAATCTGGAACTTGAATCAGCTCAATCCGATATCTGAGTAAAAAGTTATGCCTAATATACGACAGATGCGCAAAATTGGAATTTCCAAAACTGCACTTCGTCAAAAACGCCCTTTCAAATTTCCAATCTTCAAAATTAACATATCAAGTCCAATAATTGCCCTTATTTGATCCACATTTCGTCCTAAATGATTTCATTAAGACCCGATATTATTTTATCTGCAAAATAAACTAAAACACATCAAAACGTTCATCAAACCCGAGAAACTAAACAAAATATTAAGTAAAAGGGGCGGTAAATATTGATATATTTTCCGCTCATCACTAGCGAAATTATTATTTACGTCGCTAACGAATTAATTCTAAATTAACTCGTTTGCCCGATTTAAAATCTAATTTCAATTTCGCGTCGAAATCGAATTCCGATTATTATATCGAATATAATAATTTTACGATTAATTCTAAATTAATCGTTCTCTCTCTTTTTATAGTACTTTATCCAAGATAAAGTCTCTCCGTAATTAATCCAAGATTAATCGAGTTTGAATCATACGTCATCGTGAATCTTCGGGAAGCGACCCAAGAGACCTCTAGATATGTTGGCAGTAAATCCGGTTGTCGAACTATTCGAACACGTACGTACCTAGTACTACGTTTTTACTGATTTACAAGACAAGGTTAGCTTCTAGCAAAACGCCATGCCTACCCAATTCTCTATAAATATTCTTACTGGAATATTAGATCTATGACAGGCGTAGTATACCGTAGTATAGTGTATATCGAACCAGTATCGGATGATCACATGTAAGGCCTGGGGCTGGATATGTGTCTGCCCCGTACGATACACATATCGGACATCAAGCAACCAGTCTCTTTGAATCGGATAATCCTGACCTAGTTATATTATCCCGATGGTTGCAACCATTATAGAGTACTCGTTCTGTATCCCTCGCGATCATCATCTCCATATGTCTGAAGTGATACTTCCATCTTGACATCACACCCAGTACACTACGATTCTCGATAAACCCAGAAGAGGTATACATAGAACTCGTTAAAGCCCTGGACCACCAAACCTAAATTTTACCGATTGTCGTAAGTACTAGCGATGCAAATCTCAGGTTAAGATCATATGCACCTACCCTGAAGCGGACTCCCATAGACACGCAGACATACTACCAATGGGACTCCGCGGGGTCTATCCAGAGCGAAGCTGTTTTCCGTACCATCGGTAAAACACAACCTCCTACCGCACTTGCATAAGTATCCAATACATAAATATATGAGAACTATGCCGTTGTACCCTTACAACATGCACAAGTGCAGTACTAGTCTATTCCGCATTATCGATGTCCAATCTCGATAATACTACGACTAGGAATATTTAGATTAAACCTTTATGGATTGATACTGTCTCATATCATCACAATCCGAACTAATCATAGGGACTTTTACCATTTATATATCAAAGTAAATCAATTACAAAACGGTAAAAGGCAATTTCATTACTACATAGTTGATTTTGTACAATAATACAATATCATTTACAAAATAGTGACGCTATGGGTCATTACTGTCTAACAGTTTACAACATCCTGACGATTTTGTATAACCGACAAACAAGGTTTGCGGGTTATTCGATCCATGTTTGGATCATGCAAGCATAAGGTTCTTGGAACTGTCGTTTTGAAATTCTAATGGTTTATGATTTGACTCAAAACGAAATAATTCTTGTGTATATAAGGAGGTTAGTGGGAGAGCGCACTGACAGTGAAATTCCATAAAACAATTGGTGAAAGCTTGGTTTTCATAGATATTCTTTCATAGAAATTCTCCGTAGAATTCTGGGGAGTAACAACCTTTATTCAAGGAATAAAAATCTACTGGGATAGATTTGGAGTTGTTAACACTCTCTGGGAAATTGTACATTTTGTTGGACAAAATGACCCATAGCGTCACTATTTGCACAGATCATTGTGTTGTTGTAGCAAATTAACTATGTAACAAGGAAATTGCACTCTCGTCATTTGTGATTAGATCACCATAGATATATAAATGAAGAGAGGTCCCTATGATTAGTTCCTGGATTGAGATGATATGAGACAGTATCAATCCACGAAGGATTAATCATTAAATATCCCTAGCCGTAGTATTATCGAGACTGGACATCGATAATGCGGAATAGGCTAGTATTGCACTTGTGCGCGTTGTGAGGGCACAACGGCATAGTTCTCATATATATAAGTATTGGATACTTGTGCAAGTGCGATAGGAGGTCGTGTTTCACCGATGGTACGGGAAACAGCTTCGCTCTGGATAGACCCTTCGGAATCCCATTGGTATTATGACTAGGTGTCTATGGGAGGCCGAAATCAAGGTAGGTGTGTATAGTCTTAACCTGTGACTTACATCGCTAATACTTACGACAATCGGTAAACTTTGGTTTTGGTGGTTGGGGGATCTTAACTGGTTCTGTGTTCACCACTTCTGGGTTTATCAGAGAGTCGTAGTGTATTGGATGTGATGTCGAGATGGAAGTATCACTCCAGTCATAATGGAGATGATGTCACGCAGGATACGGTATTAGTGCTCTTTTAGTGATGCGCATCCAATCGGGATATTATGACCAGGTCATGAATATCCGATTATAGAGACTAGTTACCAGACATCCGATATGTGTTTCGGACGGGGCAGACACTTATCCAGCCCCAGCCCTAGCACGTGACCATCCGATACTGGGCCGATATGCACAATACATTTGTATACTACGCTTGATACAGATCTTAATATCCTTAGAGGATATGTCCGAGAATTGGGCAGACTTGGTGCTTTGCTAGGAGTCGACCTTGTCTCGTAAATCGGTAGAACGTAGTACTTGGTACGTACGTGATTCGGATACTCCGACGACCGTATTTGCTGCCAACTTATCCAGAGATCTCATGGGTCGCTTCCCGATAATCCACCGATGACGCACAACTTGCACTCTTGAATAATCTGGGATTATAACAGAAGAGAGAGAAAATTAATCTAGGATTAATACGGAGATATTTTATCTGGGATAAAATATCGTCTATAGGGAGAGATAACGATTAATTTGGAATTAATCGGTAAATTAATATTCGATATATTAAACGAAATTAGATTTCGACGCGGAATTAAAATTAGATTTTAATTCGGGCAAACGAGTTAATTCAGAATGAATTCGTTAGCGACGTAAATAATAATTTCGCCAGGCATAATTATTTATTTAAATTCGATTGAATTAACGTCGCGACGTAAGCTCGGTATTTCGGAAATATCGAACCCGAACGCGTGAGTGCACGTGGGCCCACTTTCATTTGGAAACGTGTGGGGCCCACATGACACATGTCAAGTTATGCATTAACTATGACACATGTCATATTATGCTTATTTGACACTCTAATGCTTTGCATGAGATTGTGTACATTGCACTCAATGGTAATGCATGGAAATGAAGTGTTTGACACTCTAAGCCTTTGCATGATTTGTGTCATAAGTTTATTATTTGTTTAATGAATTATGGCATAAATATAATTGATTTTTGGTAAATCATTTTAATTACACAACCACAAAACTTCTTCTCTCTCAAATTCTCTCTTCCTCTCACGGCAATGGTGGCCTTTCTTCACTGGTTTTGAACCAGTTTGGGCGTGAGCTAAGGGAAGCAAGAGTGGTTTCTCATGGTGAGAAAATCAAGTGCTAGCACACTACGAGTCTTGCGAAGGTGGTAGGGAGGTTCCCCCATGAGACGGGATCCATCCGACGAAGATTGGAGCTCCGTTTCTTCATCCATTTTCTGTTTTGCAGGGCAGTGGACTGCATGCAGTGGCGTGAAAGACAGTGCGTTTTTTGGCTTGAATCGTCTCCAAATCAATCACTCTACCGATCAATGTGAGTATCCGCTACCTCCGTTGATGTGTTCACACATAATTTCATGTCTTGTTTGATCTTGGGACCTTATAGAAAACCAACAATGGCATCATGAGCTAAAGTTGCAAGCATGAAATTTGTAGGGCTTAAAAATTTGGGTAAATGTTTGTTAAGCATGATTTGAATGAATTGATTGTTTGAGTATGCTTATAACATGTTTAAATTCATTTTGGTTGGACTAATTTGATGAAAAATGATTTGGAATTATTTTCCCCAAATTATATGCCTTGGCCGAATGCAAAATTGATTTTGAATCATTGGAATTTTGTTGATTTTAATTCATTGGATGAGTTAAAATCATGTAGGATGATGTTAATTTAATGTCAATTGGATTGTACTTTGAATTGAACATAAACCCTAAATTCCATGTGTTGGCCGAATGGTATATGCTCTAAATGTCTTGGTATATTTTGATTTTATGAACATTGGATGTGTATGAAATCATTCGGGAAGTTAATACGTTGTCGATTGTGTAATTAATCGGATTGAATTCAAATCGGACAAAATAACCTTCCTTGGCCGAGACTTAGCAAGCATGTTTATGGGTTTGATTTTTCATTATGTGTGTTTGACATGTGATAATGAATTAAGCATGATTAATTGGACTAATTTGGTGCTTCGGAAATATCGATTTAGGTCATTAATCATCGTAATGCACTTTTGGTAATTAAATTGTGAAAATTGGATTTTGGATTTAATTAATTGGGCCTAATTTTGGAAATTAGAATTTAAGTTGTAATTGGGCCTATTGGGCTTGATTTATCAAGTTTGGTTTAGGCCAAGTGGATTGGATCCATTGGGCCCAAAACCTTAACCATAAAGCCCAATTGCGACTAATGAACCTTTAATGTTTAATTGGGCCTAATGGGCCGAAATTGATTTCTAAGGCATTTTGGGTGATTCCACTATTGGGCTTTGGTTGCCGAAGCCCATGCCTAAAGAATTAATTGAAGCCCATTAGACTTAAATTAAATTGACGTTGGACGTTAATCGGACTTTGAGTCCCGACACGATTGAATTTGGAATTTAAATCGTAAAAGGTTTATTAATATAAAGTGCAATATTCAATTTGGAATTGAATAGTGAATTAGTATTAAATACATGTTAAATTGGATTTAATTATGTAGTTTAATTTAATTCATGAATTCGTACTTTGAGTACTTATTCGCAAAAACGAGTTTGACTCGAACAAAATCAAATCGTTGTTTGAACATTGGATGATCACTTAATTATCAGATTAATTAATTTGATTAGATTGATTGATAGCATGCTTGTATGTGTGAATACATGGTTGTGTTGAATGAATAACGTATATCGGATGGATATTAGTCGGGTGGGCAATTTTGGAAATTGTTGTAATAAATTTGATTTATTAAATTGGACCTGCGTGTCCAGCCTTATCACCTTCTTTCTCTTTGTATTCTCTTCTCACCTATTCCCCTCTATGTATATAAGGTTTCTTTAGAAGTGTAGTGTAACGGGTAGAAGTAGTACAAGTGCTAGCTTGAGTGAGAAAGAGAGAGATTTGATCTAGGATCAATGTGTAAAGTATCCATCCGCATATCGTTATTATTTTATTTCATACTCGCTTTATTATGTATTTAGAATGCATGTTTAAGGGTGTATGATGATGAGACCTTAACAAGATAATTAAATTGGTAGCCAATTTGCACGCGAAAAGCCCTCATCAATATCATGCGTTTTTTCATTCCATTGAGTGATTCTTACTCAAGATCCTAGATTGGCAGGGTTTGTTGGCCAAAGTCAAGCCCTTGTCCTTCGAAGATGTGTTTTAATATCACGAGGCTTTGTTCCATATTGGTGTCTTGTCCAAGTTGTGGTTTGTTGGCCAAAGTCAAAACCACTTCTTGTCCAACGACATTGATTACGAAGCTTCCATGTCAATGGGTCCGCGCTTGACTGGGATCATTAGGTTTGTTGTGCCAAAGCCAAGGCCTAGTTGATTCAGAGGAAAAAGGATAGGAAAATGTATTAGATACATTGGCATAAGTAATATGTTTAGGACTTGGATGTCCACCTAACCGGATCTAGGAATTGGATTGGATCCAATTGATCTGTGAGATCTACCTAGTTAAATAGCATACAGCTTGTTGGCCAAAGTCAAGGTTGTATGTTATTTAATAGGATCCTAGCCCACTAGGAAACACGGTTTCCCGAGTACTCCACAGAGGGTTAGAGGCTTGACGAAAAATAGTGGGAGGCAAGTATTGAATTTGCAACATTCGTTCGAATACTCGCTAAACACGCTCATTTTATTTTACTCGTCATATTAATTAAAAGTATTAGTCAGACTAATATTTTATGTTGTTTTTTAAATATATAGTTGGACTATATACAAACTTATTCAATATATAGTTGATTTTATAATTGGATTATAGTAATCAATATAATTGAATTAAAATGATAGTTGATTTTATAAATGGATTATAGTAATCAATATTAAAATTATAGTTGATTAATAATTGGATTATTGTAATCATTATAATAAATTACCTTATTAAATTGATTAAATAGTTGGACTATTGAAATCAAGAAAGAATTGAAAGGTTGAATATTTAAAATATATAATCCTTGGATTAATGTTTTAAATGATTAATTTTCAATTGGGAATTAATAATAGGCTAATTTATTTGATAAAATAACTATTATGACTAAGCCCATAATTAAGCAAATAGTAGAGCATAAAGTCTTTGGAAGATTTATGTGATGATGACTTTAGTGCTTAATTAATATACTTATAATAAATCTATCTTTAGATTTAAAAGTATTAAAATTGCAATTAATAATTCTTGGATAATTAATTGACTATTCTAGTGGAGAAAAGTCAAAGTTTGCAATTGGGCATGTAGCACAAGGTGCACATCATTTCGATATTCTAAAACCCAAAGGTTTGTGAAATATTGAAAAGGATAATTGACATATCCCAAAGTGACTACCATTTGGATATGGAAGACACGAAGGAATTAAAGAAAGGGCGAGGCTCTAACTTTAAAAAAAATATTTGTCAAAGTTATGTTCACTACTAGTATTGAAATTGAATTTTAAATACTTAGTATGGTACATAATACATATATGTATTGACGTTCAGAATCCGCTGTGAGCTGGATACTGGCTTCAAGCCGAGATTTCTTTGCGGATTGGAAACGGGACGAAAGTCGCTGTTTCGACCGTAATACCTAGTTTGGGAACTACCCTTTGGGCAGGTACCTAAATTAGGAAATGTTATTATGTAACTAGTTTTACTAGAGACATTATCTCTATATCATGTTTTAATCCAATGCGGATAAAACCTTTATATTCTAGAACACTAAAGTGTTTCATTATATAAAGTTGATACTGAGATAAATACATTGGATGTAAATAACATAATTTATATTTTGAATATAAATAAAATCTCAAACATATAAATGACAAATAAATAGCTCAAATTGATTGATCAATGGAGACTTATTTGTGGCATTGTTGTCTAGGACACAATTAAACAAGACTCGTATATCCGTACTTTTGAGAAGTGGGTACTAGGACTGATTTGACTATTCAAATAAGGTCTACGAATCTAGTTTATTAGGTTAAATACCTAAAATACTATTTACTTAGTAATAGTAAAAGGGCCACCGATCTGTTAGCCCTATTCATGGTGAAGTAAGTGGGCCCATATCTAGCCAGGCTAGATGTGAATGTGAATATTTCGTGACCTTAACGGATGCAGCATCGCGTTGTGGTTATGTGTTTCTTTTGAAGAACACAGATCGGAAACTTTTGAAGTTTCGACACGAAGTAAATTAACAGATCGGCTATAGTATTATTCCGCCACGGCAAGACCGTAATGGAAAATACTTAAGCAGTAGGTTTCTAATGTACATGAAAGAGTACGGTATTCTTTCATATGAGGACTCCTCCCGAGACACGTCAGTTAGACGGTGTGTTCAAACCAAAAAACGAATTTTTGTTGGACATGATAAAGTTTATCGAGTCGCTCTGAGCTACTATTTCCTTCAACAGGATATGTATTAACAGTGCAAAAACTTATTAGAATAAGGTTCCATATAAATCTGTTTGACAGATATCATATAGGATATGAACAGGAAGAAACGAGGTTTCTCATTCCTGATAATTTGGGTATGCCAGGCATAGCGTTTGGATGATACCAAACTAAAGACCCAAAATGGATAAGTGCCAATATAAGTTATCCTAAGGGAAACCTTAATATAGTACTTATATATCTCACATGAGAACAATGTAATTGTTGCTCACCATGCGGTTTTTCCTGAGAGGAATACCGATATGCAGTGGTCAGTGGGAGGATAGTGATACTCGATGAAAATCGGAGTAACACTGTTCAAGGCACGAAGTCCTTAATGGAACACAAATAGTTCATCTATGATGAATCTATACCATTAATCTTCAAATACACAAGAAACTAGTAGATCGGATAGAGTCAGAAAACAGCCTAGGGTATGGGTTTCTGATCTCACCTCATAAAGATGTCAATCTTATGGTGGTGTACCATCCGACTACGTTATGAGGAAGTGATACGAGGTATCGACTCCCTGTTATGGCAAAGTGCCATGAATCCGAAATGGATTCCATGTATAACAACTATGTTTGGATACTAGTTGTTGTACCACAAGGCGCTGTGCCTATGGTACATTAAACGTCTTCAAGGAAGACATACATGGAAGGCAACATACCAACGTGCAAAGCTAAGGTTTTGACGGAAAGTATCGTTATCAACATTATGTTATAACGGTTCAACCTTTTTACATGTTGCCATGGTAAATCCATTTTGAAGATGCTTATTGATAACTATATATTTCATTTATGAAATATGTTAGTTACAAATCAAAATCGCTTTCCTGAAAAGGAAACCTTTTGGAGGATGTTTACAACATCCTGACGATTTTGTATAACCGACAAACAAGGTTTGCGGGTTATTCGATCCATGTTTGGATCAATGCAAGCATATGGTTCTTGGAACTGTCGTTTTGAAATAATCATAATGGTTTATGATTTGACTCAAAACGAAATAATTCTTGTGTATATAAGGAGGTTAGTGGGAGAGCGCACTGACAGTGAAATTCCCATAAAGCTATTGTTGAAAGCTTGGCTTTCAATAGAAATTCTCCGTAGAATTCTGAGAGATAACAACCTTTATTAGAGGAATAAAGATCTACTGGGATAGATTTGGAGTTGTTAACACTCTCTGAGAATTGTACATTTAAATTGTACTTGTATTGGTGTCTCATACGCTTCAAGCATATGGAGTCACAATCAGGTCAATCCAAGTGACAGTCACTGGATTGAAGTTAAGAACATCTGTTAGTATCTCTGAGAACTAAAGATGCTATCTTTTACTATGGAGAAGGAGAACTTGAAGTGACTAGGATCACTGCAGCAAGTTTCCAAACAATTAAATACTGCGGTACTATAAAGTTTGAATAACGGGACAGTGAGCTGGAAATCTTCCAAGCAAGATAACTGTTGCCGAATAAACAACAAACGCGGATTATTGCTGCAGCTGAGGCAGCAATAGAAGTCTTTTTGGATTGAAATAAATCTAATTAGATTAGATATAGTTCTGTTAGCAGCTGAGCTAGGCGTCAGCACAGGCTAAGGAATTAAAGGTCTCATCGACGATCCAGATATATACTTCTATATCATCTGATTCGTTCGGATCATACATCGTGGCGATGTGATGATCGTATAAATCGCGTCAAACGATAATCAAACAAATCCGCTGACGAAAACCTTTCCTCAGCAATTTGAGCGAACAGTACATAGTTCAGGTGTAGGACACTTGAGTGACTCGCAATGTGCCAAGTGGGAGATTGTTGGACAAAATGACCCATAGCGTCACTATTTGCACAGATCATTGTGTTGTTGTAGCAAATTAACTATTGTAACAAGGAAATTGCACTCTCGTCATTTGTGATTAGATCACCATAGATATATAAATGAAGAGAGGTCCCTATGATTAGTTCCTGGATTGAGATGATATGAGACAGTATCAATCCACGAAGGATTAATCATTAAATATCCCTAGCCGTAGTATTATCGAGACTGGACATCGATAATGCGGAATAGGCTAGTATTGCACTTGTGCGCGTTGTGAGGGCACAACGGCATAGTTCTCATATATATAAGTATTGGATACTTTGTGGCAAGTGCGATAGGAGGTCGTGTTTCACCGATGGTACGGGAAACAGCTTCGCTCTGGATAGACCTTCGGAATCCCATTGGTATTATGACTAGGTGTCTATGGGAGGCCGAAATCAAGGTAGGTGTGTATAGTCTTAACCTGAGACTTACATCGCTAATACTTACGACAATCGAAACTTTGGTTTTGGTGGTTGGGGGATCTTAACTGGTTTCTGTGTTCACCACTTCTGGGTTTATCAGAGAGTCGTAGTGTATTGGATGTGATGTCGAGATGGAAGTATCACTCCAGTCATAATGGAGATGATGTCACGCAGATACGGTATTAGTGCTCTTTTAGTGATGCGCATCCAATCGGGATATTATGACCAGGTCATGAATATCCGATTATAGAGACTAGTTACCAGACATCCGATATGTGTTTCGGACGGGGCAGACACTTATCCAGCCCCAGCCCTAGCACGTGACCATCCGATACTGGGCCGATATGCACAATACATTTGTATACTACGCTTGATACAGATCTTAATATCCTTAGAGGATATGTTCCGGAGAATTGGGCAGACTTGGTGCTTTGCTAGGAGTCGACCTTGTCTCGTAAATCGGTAGAACGTAGTACTTGGTACGTACGTGATTCGGATACTCCGACGACCGTATTTGCTGCCAACTTATCCGGAGATCTCATGGGTCGCTTCCCGATAATCCACCGATGACGCACAACTTGCACTCTTGAATAATCTGGGATTATAACAGAAGAGAGAGAAAATTAATCTAGGATTAATTACGGAAATATTTTATCTGGGATAAAATATCGTCTAGGGAGAGATAACGATTAATTTGGAATTAATCGGTAAATTAATATATTCGATATATTAAACGAAATTAGATTTCGACGCGGAATTAAAATTAGATTTTAATTCGGGCAAACGAGTTAATTCAGAATTAATTCGTTAGCGACGTAAATAATAATTTCGCCAGGCATAATTATTTATTTAAATTCGATTGAATTAACGTCGCGACGTAAGCTCGGTATTTCGGAAATATCGAACCCGAACGCGTGAGTGCACGTGGGCCCACTTTCATTTGGAAACGTGTGGGCCCACATGACACATGTCATGTTATGCATTAACTATGACACATGTCAATTATGCTTATTTGACACCTAATGCTTTGCATGGAGATTGTGTACATTGCACTCAATGGTAATGCATGGAAATGAAGTGTTGACACTCTAAGCCTTTGCATGATGTGTGTCATAAGTTTATTATTTGTTTAATGAAATATGGCATAAATATAAATTGATTTTTGGTAAATCATTTTAATTACAAACACAACTTCTTCTCTCTCAAATTCTCTCTTCCTCTCACGCAATGGTGGCCATTTCTTCACTGGTTTTGAACCAGTTTGGGCGTGAGCTAAAGGGAGCAAGAGTGGTTTCTCATGGTGAGAAATCAAGTGCTAGCACACTACGAGTCTTGCGAAGGTGGTAGGGAGGTTCCCCCATGAGACGGGATCCATCCGACGAAGATTGGAGCTCCGTTTCTTCATCCAATTTTCTGTTTTGCAGGGCAGTGGACTGCATGCAGTGGGCGTGAAAGACAGTGCGTTTTTGGGCTTGAATCGTCTCCAAATCAACTCTACCGATCAATGTGAGTATTCCGCTACCTCCGTTGATGTGTTCACACATAATTTCATGTCTTGTTTGATCTTGGGACCTTATAGAAAACCAACACATTTAAAATGTACTTGTATTGGTGTCTCATACGCTTCGAGCATAAGGAGTCACAATCGGGTCAATCCAAGTGATAGTCACTGGATTGAAGTTAAGAACATCTGTTAGTATCTCAGAGAACTAAAGATGCTATCTTAAACTATGGAGAAGGAGAACTTGAAGTGACTGGGATCACTGCTGGGCAAGTTTCCAAACAGTTAAATACTACGGTACTATAAAGTTTGAACACCGGGACAGTGAGCTGGAAATCTTCCAAGCAAGATAACTGTTGCCGAAAACAACAAATGCGGATTATTGCTGCAGCTGAGGCAGCAATAGAAGTCTTTTGGGTCGAAAGTAAATCTAATTAGATTAGATATAAGTTCTGTTAGCAGCTGAGCTAGGCGTCAGCACAAGCTAAGGAACTAAAGGTCTCATCGACGATCCAGATATATACTTCTATATCATCTGATTCGTTCGGATCATACATCGTGGCGATGTGATGATCGTATAAATCGCGTCAAACGATAATCGAACAAATCCGCCGACGAAAACTATTCCTCAGCAATTTGAGCGAACAGTACATAGTTCGGGTGTGGGACACTTGAGTGACTGGCTATGTGCCAAGTGGGAGATTGTTGGACAAAATGACCCATAGCGTCACTATTTGCACAGATCATTGTGTTGTTGTAGCAAATTAACTATGTGACAAAGAAATTGCACTCTCATCATTTGTGATTAGATCACCATAGATATATAAATGAAGAGAGGTCCCTATGATTAGTTCCTGGATTGAGATGATATGAGACAGTATCAGTCCACGAAGGATTAATCATTAAATATCCCTAGCCGTAGTATTTATCGAGACTGGACATCGATAATGCGGTATAGGCTAGAATTGCACTTGTGTGCGTTGTGAGGGCACAACAGCATAGTTATCATATATATATTATTGGATACTTGTGCAAGTGCGATAGGAGGTCGTGTTTCACCGATGGTACGGGAAACAGCTTCGCTCTGGATAGACCCTTCGGAATCCCATTGGTATTATGAATAGGTGTCTATGGGAGGCCGAAATCAAGGTAGGTGCGTATAGTCTTAACCTGAGACTTGCATCGCTAATACTTACGATAATCGATAGACTTTGGTCTTGGTGGTACAGGGGCTTTACCGGTTCTGTGCGTACACCACTCTCTGGGTTTATCAGAGAGTCGTAGTGTATTGGATGTGATGTCGAGACGGAAGTATCACTCCAGTCATAGTGGAGATGATGTCACGCAGGATACGGTATTAGTGCTCTTAAGTGATGCGCATCCAATCGTGATATTATG
>SKCR01011321.1:0-13525 GCA_019454045.1 Zanthoxylum bungeanum | reverse complement strand
TCCTGGTCTCATCAAGTCCAGTCGACCGGGGACATCCCCCATAGACTCATGTCGAGTCAAGTTGTAGACATGAATTACACATGTCGTATGACTTATAAAATTCCTGGTCGCATCAAGTCCAGTCGACCAGGGGACATCCCCTATAGACTCATATCGAGTCAAGTTGTAGGCATGAATTACACATGCCGAATGACTATTATCTTCCTGGCTTCATCAAGTCCAGTCGACCGGGGACATCCCCCATAGACTCATGTTGAGTCAAGTTGTAGACATGAATTACACATGTCGTATGACTTATAAACTTCCTGGTCTCATCAAGTCCAGTCGACCAGGGGACATCCCCTATAGACTCATATCGAGTCAAGTTGTAGGCATGAATTAAACATGCCGAATGACTATTATCTTCCTGGCTTCATCAAGTCCAGTCGACCGGGGACATCCCCTGTAGACTCATTTCGAGTCAACTTGTCGACATGGAAGGCATATGTCGTATGACTAATATTCTGACCTTCATCGGGTCCAATTGATTGGGTACTTCCCCAATGGCTCTTGTAGAGTCAAGTTGATAACTTGACATTTGTTTGGATCAATCAGAAGGCAGCATCAACGCTCGAGTACACCAAAATAATATGACATCATCCCAAGCGACCCATGCGTCAACTACTCTCCAAGCCAAGGACTCATTGACTTAGAGAGTAGGGGACAAACTGTACGGGCCAAATTTGGGCCAAGGGCAATTTTGTCCTTTTACTCCAGGCCCAAGTTTCTACCTTAGAAGGAAGCCCGATGATTAAAGTGAATAGTGGCCTAGAGATTCATAAGCCCAAGCCCAATGAGGAGCCACGTAGCGCCCAGGCTCATTAATGCCACCCACAAGCCATCTGTTCCAACCTGCAAGCAGTAATGGCACTTCATTAAGTTGACTGTTACTATGTTCTAAACGGGCAAATAATCAAAAGACAATCAATAAAGGCACACTGTAGGCATTGCATTTTTGCATATCAGCCCGATGATGAGTCTCGTTTGGAGACACTACCTCTTTAGTTGTGAAAGCCGCGGGTAACGGACGTTGGAAGGGTAAAATTGGAAATTAGCATTTTGTCAGATTTAACTCGCTTGTTTCGCTTCGGGTTCGGTTGTTGGACCTCTGTTTTAAAACACACCAAACCCATTAAAACACATCTCACAAATTAAATAATTAAAATATTTAAAACACATCTCACAAATGAAACAATTAAAACCAATTAAATTAAATTTAAATTAAATTAAATCACATTCACAAATTAAATTGAACTTTAAATTAAATTCCTAATTTAAATAAAACACATTCCTAAATTAAATTAAATCACATTCCTAAATTGAATAAATCATATCCTTAACTAAAAAGAACAAATCAAATCAATTCCCCTAATTAAAAGATTTCCTTATCATATACTAAATTAAAAGATATCCCCAATTAATACACAAATCATATTCCTTCCCCAACAAGGTAAATCCCCTCCCTTAGCCTATAAAAGGAACCCTTAACCCACACATCCAAACCCTGGCTGGCTGGCTGGCAAATCCACACACAAACACGAAAGAAAATAACATCACGGCCTCCATTCACTGCCCTCAAAAATAACCTTCAACCTAGCCGCTCAAACGTACACAGAACCCTCATGCACGTTACCACCTGCCTCTTCACGCTAATCACACCTTCACACACCCAGCTCACAAAGTCTTCAGCCTGCTGCCCCACGCTAATTCCATAAACCAATAGCCGACAAATCCACGCCATTTCACCCAGCTCACGCCTGCCTTAGCACCCTTTACGTGAGCCATATTCACAAGCCATCAACCTCTTCCTTCATGACACATGCACACGTGATAAAACCCTCAAGACTCCCTTTAACGCACACACATAAGTCAGCCACACCAAACTAACGCCCCTTGCCCCTTTTACATCAAGAGCCCCCTCACGCTGAAACATAGTCCCCTTCACTGCCACCCTTTCACGCCCACTGTCCAGCCCTGAACTGCCGCAAATAGCCTCCATCCACTGCCCAGTTTTCACGCCTAATCTGACCCCAAAAACAATCCCCAAACTGCTCAAAACAGTCCCCATGACCTCACATAAAGACTCCCCAAAACAGTCCCCAAAACTACACGAAACAGTACCCTGAAACCGCACAAAACAATCCATTAATACACCAAAATAGCGACCAGAAAATACAACAAAAACAGCAGCAAAACGGAGTAAAAATAGCAGCCCGAACAGCAAAACAGCGAGGAAAGACGTTGAGTTGGTGAACTAAAAGAGTAGCGGATCATTCACCCTTCCAACGGACGTGTAACGCCCTTTCTTAGACGACAAAAGAGGTTAGACCTGAGGGCACCTTTCTACTTATCTTCTTTATTGTTGTTTTACTTATTTTGATATATAACTGCATGAGAGTCGTTTGAAGCATGATGTGATTGTTGGATGAGCGGGATATGTGTTCTCTTTTGTGGTATATCGGATGGAAACCCGGACGTAAATTCCATAGCCGACTCCGAATGGACGGTAGTATGGTCTGCACTCGGGATACAATGCCACGTACCACTTAAGATGCACGCATCTCGTCTCATCCTAATGTGTATTTGAGCATGTTATAGTCTTTAGGTTATATGTTTATTATTTAAAGCATGGTTTAATTTAGTTTGTTATTCATTTGTTAAAGCATGTTTAGGTTGTTCATTATGCATGTTCTTAGTTTATGATGCATTTGGGTAATGATTTATACATGTTGATTTAATGGTTCAATATGCTTGTTGTGTTACATTGCGTGGAATTATTTGGATGAAAGCATGTTAGATCTAAGTACCATTGAGCATGAATGATGAATAGATTCGGTTAGTTTATTGCACAAATTATATCATCACAAGTGACATAAGTAAGGGACCATTCCGAACCCAACGGTTTGAGGTCTTCCCTTGCGAGGGGTGAGTGCGGCCTTAAATTTTTGTCCCGGTTCACACCGGGTGGCGACTCCATGTTATTTCATACTTCCCAACTAGGCCGCGAGCCTAGAACAGCGTCGCCCAGGTTTTGTTGTCTACAGTCTGGCGACTCCACTGGGGATATTAGAGAATTGGCCTCGAAATCATGTCTTGTGATGCGTATGATTTGTGCTTTAGTTAACCGTGTTTACCGTGGGTTGAAAGGGGTTTAATCAAAGGCATTATTAAAGCTAGGTGATGATTCGGTGTTTTCCTTCATTCACTACCCTTCGGGGAAAAGCTGTGAAAGCACCTAAATAATCATTACTTGTAGCTCGTTGTGACAGACTAGTTTGGAGGACTCGTTGTTTATTCCTGACACCAAGCGATAAGAGCCTAAGGGGCTTGGGTACTTAAGAGAGCCTCGCTCCACCCTCCCTCTAGGGAATCTACAATGAAAAATCCATTCGACAGTTAGTCACAACACCGTAACTCGTTGGCACGTACCGTAAGGTATAAAAAAGGTGCACTCACTGGTCGCTTGAACCCTTGAGTGGGGAGTCCTAGTTGTGGGTAATCCTTCGTCAAACGAGAGCCTTTGTCCACACCCGTAAACCCACATGTGAACCATAGTTGTATGACCTATTGAGGCCACCCTTTATGCTTTTGATAAACCCATGCATATTATGTCTCATACATCCCATGCATCTCATGCATACATGCATCATGTTAACCCTCGTGTCTTAAAAGCCATCATAGATATCCGTTGGGTTAGAAAAAAGAAAGACTTGTCAAAGAAGAGTTTAGCAAACATGGATATCTTGGAAAAAGAAACTGAGGAACAGAGAACTTTACTGCAATGATAGAAAGACCATTGAAGAGCCTTTAAAAAAAAAAAAAAAAAAAAAAAAAGAAAAAAAAGATTGTTGTTTGTTTTTAGTCTTTGATAGTTAGACATAAGTCCGATGATGAAATTGATTGCTTTAAGGTGAAACCTTAGAACAATAAACTCTTGATGTACTTTTATCTGATACTTTGAGTGATTGATCTATGATAGACTTGTAAGCACTTCACTATAGGTTCTTAGCGGTGAAAACCTGAGTAGTTGGCAAGGTGACTAGTTGAAGAAATTGTAGGTTGGTGAATGACCGTTTGCTTAGATGCTATCTTGATTTGCTTATGTTATGATGTGTGGTATGGTTGAAAATGAAAGAAAAGTCTCTAAAGAAAAGAATTAAACCACCTATAACCAATAAGCGTGAAGCTACCCATGGGCGAGTATTAGGACCACCATGAGGAGAAATGCTACCTTAAAGGGTAGGTGTGTTGAAAAAAAAATGAGAAAAAGAAAAAAAAAGAGAAAAAAAAAGTTCAAAATGAAAAGAAAAAAAAGAAAGAGATAAAAGAGAAAGAAAACCATACCACATTGAGCACACAAAAAAGCAATTGCAGGCATAATTGAGACATCTAGGTTGGTTTGACCCATCGATCCCGATTATTGACGAAATCATTGAGTTAGCTTACCTGGGGATGAATCTGCGAAGGAACCTTTGCACACACACACTTTGAGTCTGGCATAGATCATTTATTCAAAGACTTGGATTTGAGTTGCATTGAGTGTTTTGAAGGTTTCTCTGTTTCATTCTGAGCATTCTTTGAGGACAATGATATGTATAACTATTGGGTATTTTCGTAGAGAATGTGATATAGCATGATGATATGGAAGGCCCCACCATGTGGTTCATTCTTGATCAAGTACAAAACAGCAAGAGCAAAAGAAAATCAAGACTGGGGGCGACCAGTCTACTACATCGTGAATCAGGGACATCATGTTAACCCTCGTGTCTAAAAGCCATCATAGATATCCGTTGGGTTAGAAAAAAGAAAGACTTGTCAAAGAAGAGTTTAGCAAACATGGATATCTTGGAAAAAGAAACTGAGGAACAGAGAACTTTACTGCAATGATAGAAAGACCATTGAAGAGCCTTTAAAAAAAAAAAAAAAAAGAAAAAAAAGAAAAAAATTGTTGTTTGTTTTTAGTCTTTGATAGTTAGACATAAGTCCGATGATGAAATTGATTGCTTTAAGGTGAAACCTTAGAAACAATAAACTCTTGATGTACTTTTATCTGATACTTTGAGTGATTGATCTATGATAGACTTGTAAGCACTTCACTATAGGTTCTTAGCGGTGAAAACCCTGAGTAGTTGGCAAGGTGACTAGTTGAAGAAATTGTAGGTTGGTGAATGACCGTTTGCTTAGATGTCTATCTTGATTTGCTTATGTTATGATGTGTGGTATGGTTGAAAATGAAAGAAAAGTCTCTAAAGAAAAGAATTAAACCACCTATAACCAATAAGCGTGAAGCTACCCATGGGCGAGTATTAGGACCCCCAATGAGGAGAAATGCTACCTTAAAGGGTAGGTGTGTTGAAAAAAAAATGAGAAAAAGAAAAAAAAAGAGAAAAAAAAAGTTCCAAATGAAAAGAAAAAAAAGAAAGAGATAAAAGAGAAAGAAAACCCTACCACATTGAGCACACAAAAAAGCAATTGCAGCATAATTGAGACATCTAGGTTGGTTTGACCCATCGATCCCGATTATTGACGAAATCATTGAGTTAGCTTACCTGGGGATGAATCTGCGAAGGAACCTTTGCACACACACACTTTGAGTCTGGCATAGATCATTTATTCAAAGACTTGGATTTGAGTTGCATTGAGTGTTTTGAAGGTTCTCTGGTTTTCATTACTGAGCATTCTTTGAGGACAATGATATGTATAACTATTGGGACTATTTCGTAGAATGTGATATAGCATGATGATATGGAAGGCCCCACCATGTGGTTCATCTTGATCAAGTACAAAACAGCAGAGAGCAGAAAGCTAAATCAAGACTGGGGGCGACCAGTCTACTACATCGTGAATCAGGGACATACTAAGATATTGGGTCATGAGACTAGAGAGAAGGCCGAACAATCACCTGGAGAACTGCCGGAAAACCTAACCCAGCGGGATAGGAAAATCATTCATGCATGCATGCATACACGTAACATATTTTGCATTCTTTTTTGTGTTTGTTTTGTTTTTCACAGGTTTCAAAGAAGAAAAAGAGAAAGCGGCAAAGACAAGCCAACCATAATCAGCAACATACGAGTAGTAGTTTTGGGGATGAGTCCCAGGGCTGAGGCCCATATCAGTATCAGCATGGGGGCGAGGCCCACATCAGTATCCGTTTGGGGCGGGGCCCATATCAGTATCAACATGGGGCGAGGCCCACATTAGAGTCAGCATGAGGGCGAGGCCCACATCAGTTTGGGGCGAGGCCCACGTCAGTATCAGTTTTGGGGCAAGGCCCACATCAGTTTCAGTTTTGGGACGAAGCCCACATCAGTATCAACTCAAGGCTGGGGCCCACATTATCAGAATTTGGAATGAATCCCAGGGCTAAGGCCCACGTCGTCAGAATTTGGAATGAATCCAGGGAATGAATCCCAGGGCCGAGGCCCACGTCGTCAGAATTTGGAATGAATCCCAAGGTCGAGGCCCACGTCTTTAGAATTTGGAATGAATCCCAGGGCCGAGGCCCACGTCTTCAGAATTTGGAATGAATCCCAGGGCCGAGGTCCATGTCATCAGAATTTGGAATGAATCTCAGGGCCAAGGCCTACATCAGCATCAGTTTAGGGCGAGGCCCACATCAGCATCAGTTTGGGGCGAGGCCCGTATTAGCATCAGTATCAGTCTTGCCAGGTATGGCACTTTGGGAGCGAGGCCCACATCTTTATCAGTATGAGTCTTGCCGGGTATGGCATTCTAGGGGCGAGGCCCATATTACATCAGTATCAGCATTGCCTGGTATGGCATTCTGGGGGCGAGGCCCACATTACATCAGATCAGTCCTGCCAGATATAACATACTGGGGGTGAGGCCCACATCAGAATCAGATCGAGGGCGAGGCCCATATCAGTTCGGGCACAAGGCCCAGTGGAATAAAGCCCACCTTCAAAACAGCTTGGGAATAAAACCCACATTCAGTACAGTTCAGAAAGAAAGCCTATATTCAGTTCAGCTCGGGAATAAAGCCCACATTCAGTACAGTTCGGGAATAAAGCCTACATCTAATATAATTCGGGAATAAAGCCCACATTCAGTACAGTTCGGGGACAAAGCCCACAGTTAACACAGTCAGGGAACAAAGCTCACTCTCTACAACAATTCGGGAACAAAGCCCACGGTCAACATAATTGAAGGAAGAAAGCCTAGGGGAATAGAGCCCTATCTCTCAACAGTTCGGGAATAAAGCCCAGAGGAATAAAGCCTCATCTCAAAACAGTTCGGGAATAAAGCCCAGAGGAATAAAGCCTCATCTCAACACAGTTCAGGAACAAAGCCCAACGGAATAAAGCCTCATCTCAATACAGTTCGGGAACAAAGCCCAGGGGAATAAGCCCTATCACAACACAGTTCGGGAACAAAGCCCAGAGGAATAAAGCCTCATCTCAATACAGTTCGGAACAAAGCCCAGGGGAATAAAGCCCTATCACAACACAGTTCAGGAACAAAGCCCAAAGGAATAAAGCCTCATCTCAATACAGTTCGGGAATAAAGCCCAGGGGAATAAAGCCCTATCACAACACAGTTCGGGAACAAAGCCCAGAGGAATAAAGCCTCATCTCAATACAGTTCGGGAACAAAGCCCAAGGGAATAAAGCCCTATCACAATACAGTTTGGGAACAAAGCCCAGAGGAATAAAGCCTCATCTCAATATAGTTCGGGAACAAAGCCCAGGGGAATATAGCCCCATCTCAATGCAGTTCGGGAATAAAGCTCGGGAGGAATAAAGCCTCATCTCAACAGTTCGGGAATAAAGCTCGGGAGGAATAAAACCTCATCTCAACAATTCGGGAATAAAGCTCAAAGAATAAAGCCTCATCTACACAGTTCGGGAATAAAGCTCAGGAGGAATAAAGCCTCATCTCAACACAGGTGGTTCGGGAACAAAGCCCAAAGGTCAAGGCACCTCGCCATCACATTCAGTTCGGGAACAAAGCCCACTCTCTACACAGTTCGAGAACAAAGCCCAGGGAACAAAGCCCACTCTCTACAAAATTCGAGAACAAAACCCACAGATGGTTCGGGAACAAAGCCCAGAGGTCGAGGCATCTCGCCATCACATTCAGTTCGGGAAAAAAGCCCACAGGTGGTTCGGGAACAATGCCCAGAGGTCGAGGAACCTCGCCATCACATTCTGTCCGGGAACAAAGCCCAGGGAACAAAGCCCACTCTCTACAAAACTCGGGAACAAAGCCCACAGATGGTTCAGGAAACAAAGCCCAGGGGTCGAAGCGCCTCACCATCATATCAGTTCAGTTCGGTAGTAATTCCTAGAGATTGCAGCATCTTGCAGGGATGAACCTAAGGGGTCGAAGCACCTCACCACCAGATCAACTCAGTTCGAATCAACATGGCAAGTCAGGTGGCAGTTGGCGAGCCAGGTAAGTGAAAATGCATTGCACGTACTTTGATAGGATTGTCATTGTCACACACTACACACAAGTCCCCATCAAAGTGGGGGCGACTGTAGGCATTGCATTTTTGCATATCAGCCCGATGATGAGTCTCGTTTGGAGACACTACCTCTTTAGTTGTGAAAGCCGCGGGTACGGACGTTGGAAGGTAAAATTGGAAATTAGCATTTTGTCAGATTTAACTCGCTTGTTTTCGCTTCGGGTTCGGTTGTTGGACCTCTCTGTTTAAAACACACCAAACCCATTAAAACACATTTCACAAATTAAATAATTAAAATATTTAAAACACATCTCACAAATGAAACAATTAAAACCAATTAAATTAAATTTAAATTAAATTAAATCACATTCAAATTAATTGAACTTTAAATTAAATTCCTAATTTAATAAAAACACATTCCTAAATTAAATTAAATCACATTCCTAAATGAATAAATCATATCCTTAACTAAAAAGAACAAATCAAATCAATTCCCCTAATTAAAAGATTTCCTTATCATATACTAAATTAAAAGATATCCCCAATTAATACACAAATCATATTCCTTCCCCAACAAGGTAAATCCCCTCCTTAGCCTATAAAGGAACCATTAACCCACACATCCAAACCCTGGCTGGCTGGCTGGCAAATCCACACACAAACACACGAAAGAAAATAACATCACGGCCTCCATTCACTGCCCTCAAAAATAACCTTCAACCTAGCCGCTCAAACGTACACAGAACCCTCATGCACGTTACCACCTGCCTCTTCACGCTAATCACACCTTCACACACCCAGCTCACAAAGTCTTCAGCCTGCTGCCCCACGCTAATTCCATAAACCAATAGCCGACAAATCCACGCCATTTCACCCAGCTCACGCCTGCCTTAGCACCCTTTACGTGAGCCATATCACAAGCCATCAACCTCTTCCTTCATGACACATGCACACGTGATAAAACCCTCAAGACTCCCTTAACGCACACACATAAGTCAGCCACACCAAACTAACGCCCCTTGCCCCTTTTACATCAAGAGCCCCCTCACGCTGAAACATAGTCCCCTTCACTGCCACCCTTTCACGCCCACTGTCCAGCCCTGAACTGCCGCAAATAGCCTCCATCCACTGCCCAGTTTTCACGCCTAATCTGACCCCAAAAACAATCCCCAAACTGCTCAAAACAGTCCCCATGACCTCACATAAAGACTCCCCAAAACAGTCCCCAAAACTACACGAAACAGTACCCTGAAACCGCACAAAACAATCCATTAATACACCAAAATAGCGACCAGAAAATACAACAAAAAGCAGCAAAACGGAGTAAAAATAGCAGCCCGAACAGCAAAACAGCGAGGAAGACGTTGAGTTGGTGAACTAAAAGAGTAGCGGATCATTCACCCTTCCAACGGACGTGTAACGCCCTTTCTTAGACGACAAAAGAGGTTAGACCTGAGGGCACCTTTCTACTTTTCTCTTCTTCTTTATTGTTGTTTTACTTATTTTGATATATAACTGGCATGAGAGTCGTTTGAAGCATGATGTGATTGTTGGATGAGCGGGATAATGTGTTCTCTTTTGTGGTATATCGGATGGAAACCCGGACGTAAATTCCATAGCCGACTCCGAATGGACGGTAGTATGGTCTGCACTCGGATACAATGCCACGTACCACTTAAGATGCACGCATCTCGTCTCATCCTAATGTGTATTTGAGCATGTTATAGTCTTTAGGTTATATGTTATTATTATTAAAGCATGGTTTAATTTAGTTTGTTATTCATTTGTTAAAGCATGTTTAGGTTGTTCATTATGCATGTTCTTAGTTTATGATGCATTTGGGTAATGATTTATACATGTTGATTTAATGGTTCAATATGCTTGTTGTGTTACATTGCGTGGAATTATTTGGATGAAAGCATGTTAGATCTAAGTACCATTGAGCATGAATGATGAATAGATTCGGTTAGTTTATTGCACAAATTATATCATCACAAGTGACATAAGTAAGGGACCATTCCGAACCCAACGGTTTGAGGTCTTCCCTTGCGAGGGGTGAGTGCGGCCTTAAATTTTTGTCCCGGTTCACACCGGGTGGCGACTCCATGTTATTTCATACTTCCCAACTAGGCCGCGAGCCTAGAACAGCGTCGCCCAGGTTTTGTTGTCTACAGTCTGGCGACTCCACTGGGGATATTAGAGAATTGGCCTCGAAATCATGTCTTGTGATGCGTATGATTTGTGCTTTAGTTAACCGTGTTTACCGTGGGTTGAAAGGGGTTTAATCAAAGGCATTATTAAAGCTAGGTGATGATTCGGTGTTTTCCTTCATTCACTACCCTTCGGGGAAAAGCTGTGAAAGCACCTAAATAATCATTACTTGTAGCTCGTTGTGACAGACTAGTTTGGAGGACTCGTTGTTTATTCCTGACACCAAGCGATAAGAGCCTAAGGGGCTTGGGTACTTAAGAGAGCCTCGCTCCACCCTCCCTCTAGGGAATCTACAATGAAAAATCCATTCGACAGTTAGTCACACACCGTAACTCGTTGGCACGTACCGTAAGGTATAAAAAAGGTGCACTCACTTGGTCGCTTGAACCCTTGAGTGGGGAGTCCTAGTTGTGGGTAATCCTTCGTCAAACGAGAGCCTTTGTCCACACTCCCGTAAACCCACATGTGAACCATAGTTGTATGACCTATTGAGGCCACCCTTTATGCTTTTGATAACCCCATGCATATTATGTCTCATACATCCCATGCATCTCATGCATACATGCATCATGTTAACCCTCGTGTCTTAAAAGCCATCATAGATATCCGTTGGGTTAGAAAAAAAGAAAGACTTGTCAAAGAAGAGTTTAGCAAACATGGATATCTTGGAAAAAGAAACTGAGGAACAGAGAACTTTACTGCAATGATAGAAAGACCATTGAAGAGCCTTTAAAAAAAAAAAAAAAAAAGAAAAAAAAGAAAAAAAATTGTTGTTTGTTTTTAGTCTTTGATAGTTAGACATAAGTCCGATGATGAAATTGATTGCTTTAAGGTGAAACCTTAGAAACAATAAACTCTTGATGTACTTTTATCTGATACTTTGAGTGATTGATCTATGATAGACTTGTAAGCACTTCACTATAGGTTCTTAGCGGTGAAAACCTGAGTAGTTGGCAAGGTGACTAGTTGAAGAAATTGTAGGTTGGTGAATGACCGTTTGCTTAGATGTCTATCTTGATTTGCTTATGTTATGATGTGTGGTATGGTTGAAAATGAAAGAAAAGTCTCTAAAGAAAAGAATTAAACCACCTATAACCAATAAGCGTGAAGCTACCCATGGGCGAGTATTAGGACCACCATGAGGAGAAATGCTACCTTAAAGGGTAGGTGTGTTGAAAAAAAAATGAGAAAAAGAAAAAAAAGAAAAAAAATTGTTGTTTGTTTTTAGTCTTTGATAGTTAGACATAAGTCCGATGATGAAATTGATTGCTTTAAGGTGAAACCTTAGAAACAATAAACTCTTGATGTACTTTTATCTGATACTTTGAGTGATTGATCTATGATAGACTTGTAAGCACTTCACTATAGGTTCTTAGCGGTGAAAACCTGAGTAGTTGGCAAGGTGACTAGTTGAAGAAATTGTAGGTTGGTGAATGACCGTTTGCTTAGATGTCTATCTTGATTTGCTTATGTTATGATGTGTGGTATGGTTGAAAATGAAAGAAAAGTCTCTAAAGAAAAGATTAAACAACCTATAACCAATAAGCGTGAAGCTACCCATGGGCGAGTATTAGGACCACCATGAGGAGAATGCTACCTTAAAGGGTAGGGTGTGTTTGAAAAAAAAATGAGAAAAAGAAAAAAAAAGAGAAAAAGAAAAAAAAAAGTTCAAATGAAAAAAAAAAAGAAAGAGATAAAAGAGAAAGAAAACCATACCACATTGAGCACACAAAAAAGCAATTGCAGGCATAATTGAGACATCTAGGTTGGTTTGACCCATCGATCCCGATTATTGACGAAATCATTGAGTTAGCTTACCTGGGGATGAATCTGCGAAGGAACTTTGCACACACACACTTTGAGTCTGGCATAGATCATTTATTCAAAGACTTGGATTTGAGTTGCATTGAGTGTTTTGAAGGTTCTCTGGTTTCATTACTGAGCATTCTTTGAGGACAATGATATGTATAACTATTGGGACTATTTCGTAGAATGTGATATAGCATGATGATATGGAAGGCCCCACATGTGGTTCATCTTGATCAAGTACAAAACAGCAGAGCAGAAAGCTAAATCAAGACTGGGGGCGACCAGTCTACTACAAATCGTGAATCAGGGACATCATGTTAACCCTCGTGTCTTAAAAAGCCATCATAAGATATCCGTTGGGTTAGAAAAAAGAAAGACTGTCAAAGAAGAGTTTAGCAAACATGGATATCTTGGAAAAAGAAACTGAGGAACAGAGACTTTACTGCAATGATAGAAAGACCATTGAAGAGCCTTTAAAAAAAAAAAAAAAAAAGAAAAAAAAGAAAAAAATTGTGGTTTGTTTTTTAGTCTTGATAGTTGACATAAGTCCGATGATGAATTGATTGCTTTAAGGTGAAACCTTAGAAACAATAAACTCTTGATGTACTTTTATCTGATACTTTGAGTGATTGATCTATGATAGACTTGTAAGCACTTCACTATAGGTTCTTAGCGGTGAAAACCTGAGTAGTTGGCAGGTGACTAGTTGAAGAAATTGTAGGTTGGTGAATGACCGTTTGCTTAGATGTCTATCTTGATTTGCTTATGTTATGATGTGTGGTAATGGTTGAAAATGAGAAAAGTCTCTAAAGAAAAGAATTAAACCACCTATAACCAATAAGCGTGAAGCTACCCATGGGCGAGTATTAGGACCACCATGAGGAGAAATGCTACCTTAAAGGGTAGGTTGTTTGTTGAAAAAAAAATGAGAAAAAGAAAAAAAAAAGAAAAAAAGTTCAAAATGAAAGAAAAAAAAGAAAGAGATAAAAGAGAAAGAAAACCATACCACATTGAGCACACAAAAAAGCAATTGCA